>JAWDGP010001840.1:177500-287157 GCA_033675545.1 Elysia crispata
TAAGAATCCGCACACAGATATTAAAAACATAGGAGTTAAGTGATGGAAAGAGATCTGAACAGAATAAAGGCGACATACAGATGATAATATTGTCGGTTGAAGCGGATTTGGGAATTTGTTTCATAAATAAGAACTTGCATTATCCTGAAGGTAATGCTTCTGAAAAGACAGATTGAAGGGGGCCCTCTTTCACTTTGCTACAGAAAACGAGAAAGAAATTCTTCATCTGTGTATCAAATATTGTTCAATGTTTTTTCTTAAGCACACACCGTTTATGAAGGTGATAGGGCTATACGTATTTCTTCATACTTAGTATAGTATACTGTGATTTTTTTTGTGTGCTAAAATCCAATATGGATGAAAAGGGGGCATAACTTATTCTCTGAATATTGTTCTTTTTTTTTTTTCAATTTTTCATAATTCTTCTTAGTCCCACTTTTTGCTCTTTCGCACTTACATGCATCTACTGTGTTAACTGGTTGGTGTTACAAAAATGTAACATGGATTTAACTTCATGTTATTCCAAAACTTGGCGCATTAACACTTCTCAAAGAGGTTAGCTACCTCTGCAGGAGATACAACAAATAGAATGATAATTAAGGCTAAGACATGTTGTTCTCAAGGGAGCTTGTTTCTGATCGCTTTGATGATATTTCTTGGGCGTGGGAGGGGGCGGGTTAAAGGTCTGGAATACCGCATGCCCTCACCACAATCACCCACATTATTTCAATCATTCCGCATGTTCTCACAACAATCACCCACATTATTTCAATCCTTGACGTTTCTCCATTCCCATCATAAAACTGACAACATGAGAGACGCCCCTTACCCTGGAGAAACGCCACGAGTGGAGAGCGATGTTCTAAGATTTGTTGTAATTCGATGCTGCGCCAACATTGGGATCCTCGGGACCTGTATAGCCAAGGTTCACACTGCTTGACTGGGTTATGTAGCGCGCGGCTCCCTCGGGAGGTGCATGAATGCCCCTCTTCTCTTGTTCCAAGTCATACAGTGTGCGCTCGAACTGGTCCTGCGCCCGCTTTTGGTGCGGC
This sequence comes from Elysia crispata, assembly GCA_033675545.1. Classification (NCBI taxonomy): domain Eukaryota; kingdom Metazoa; phylum Mollusca; class Gastropoda; family Plakobranchidae; genus Elysia; species Elysia crispata. Next base: position 178,553 of record JAWDGP010001840.1, read on the forward strand.
TCCAGGTGGTAAGGCACGAGTAGCAGTCGAAGCACCTGGTAGAGACAGATAGAATAAGCAGAGCCTCTTTTATGCAAGTCGCACTCTTGCTTTAATCTCGAGTGCTGGAAAAAAAAAAAAGGTTCTTGCCACACCCTATGATTCATTGACCAATTCCATATTTGTATAAGCTCGTTCCATTATAAGCTGTGGTCTCAGGATTTCTTGGGCATCTTAGCTTTAAAGTGAATCACTTATGAATATACGCCACTTAATTAGGAATTGGTTTTAAAACGTCGTCAATTATTAAAAGAAAAAGAAAAAGAAAAGAAAAAAGCAGTTAAATACAACTTGTGCGAATCTTCCTTTAAAAAAAAAAAAACACTGAAAAACAAGTTTCACGAAAAAGACGTTAGCGTACTTTCAAAGAGGCCCCATTCTTGATCCATTTGTACATGGCCACGATTGGTATCCAAATAACAGAGAAAGCAGCCATGGACCACCCTACGCTGATTCCCCACTCTGGGTACGTGTACACCCGATTGTTGGGGCGTTTGTAGGTCAGGTCAGTGTAGTCTATAGCGCTTAGAACGAATACAGTCTGGAGAAAGATATAATTTATTAAAAGACTTTAATTAATCAGGCTGTAATGGTATTGTGAACCACATTCATTAAACATAAAGTTCTCATAGGGCGAGCAATAAGTCTTATTCAAACCTGCGGACTTTCGAAGGGACCAGAGCTCTTAGTTTACCAGTCCTTTTGTTCGTATCCGTAGATCTGATCCAGGTGCTCTTCATTCTCACTTAAGTCTCTACCGGCTCAGCTACCTAAAGCCTCAAAGGATTGTAGATACCGCGCTTTCATACCGTAAGTGTTTTCCAATTAGCAATTCGAAGATTTTTTCCCATTGGCAGTGAATCTCTTCAAAGAATTATCAATGTTTTAGTCTTCAAAAGACTTATCCCTCTCCCTCTGTCTCTCTCTTTCTCACTCTCGATTGACCTGTGGGATACCTCGGGCTGACTTGAAAACAATAGCTCAATCGTCGACTTTCACTTTTCACAGAAGATTTCAGCCATTGTGTCGTCAAAATAATTTTCAATCCTTCCATCTAACCGTTACACTTTTGCCCGAGCACTCGCTCCAAATAACAGCATTAGAGCTGTAAATGTTTACACTTACTAAGCAAAATATGGGCGACAAAACCGTCCAACACACAATCATGTAGGGCAACGTCTTCCGCATCCAGGAGAGACCAACCATCATAAGGACATTATCATAGAACCTCCTTATTCCTGCGAGTCAAAAATAGTCAGTGAGTGCGTGAATCGGGGAGGGAGTTGGGACATAGAAAAGGTTGGAGGCGTACAATTTTTTTTTTTTTTTTTTTTTTTTTTTTTTTTGGGGGGGGGGGGGGGGTGGCAGGGAATGAAAGTTAAATTTCATCACAGTAATTGAAAACACCAAATAAACAGTAGTTATTAGATTTTTGTTTAAGAAAAAAAAAGGATGAAAGATATCTAAATTGAATTTCAATTGAAGATTTTTTTATGTTCTTAAATTATTAATAAAGATGAGGGGAGAGCCTATTATAACTAAGAATCGAATTGTTGTTGTGGCTACCAGTCTATAAAAAATGCAGAACAAGTATTATATATATATATATATATATACTTACCATACACATATGATATTGCAACAAGTTCAAAAAAGGCGACCAACAAAATTATACGACTGCCAGAATAGTAGTCGAAAATCTGGAAAACGTACATTCCGCCCTGAGGAGAAAAGGAAGATTTAGGTTCTCAATAGACAAAAAAATTATTATCCATTTTGGATGTGGGGGGAAAAAGAGCTACATAACTATATCTTTTTGTGCAGTTTCTAATTCGCCTACGTGTCAAAGGACTTTTTTTTATTTGAGGGGGATGTCGAAACGAATGGTTTTGATATTATGAGATTAAAAAATGAAATAGACAAACTTCAAATATTAAAGCACTGAGCTCTGACATGCATTTATGAACCACTGTTAAGAGAAGATAAGCTCGCCTCTGGGTAATGGAGTTTTGAGATGAGGCTTTTTCTTAGCAGGCTTTTAGGTAATAAAAGTGATCATGAGTTCCTGATTGAAAAAAAGCAATTTTTTTTAACTGTAAAGGCTAACATCTTTAGCTACTGAAACACATAAGGTTCAGTAAGCCACAATTCCCTCTCATGTCCTGCTTTTTCTTTAAAAGGAATGTACGGGGTGTGAAACTAATATAGCAACAGCGATAAGAAAGAATAAGAAATCTTTAAATATTCGTTAAATGTATCACACCAAGATAATCGTTTTTATACTGAACTGAGGCGACAGAAACTTATCTTTGCAAACGACTTCTATAAATGTACAATTTTAACTCATGTAACACTTTTATCCATCCAGGTTAAGATATAAAACTATATATATATATGGTTTTCTTTTCAATTTCATGTTGCGTTATTTTGAGTAACAAAAGTGGGAGGATTTCTATAAGTAAATTTGATTATTCTCATGGTTAACGCTTGGACATCAATTTTGCTGCCAGTCAGTTACTCCTTGTGATAATTCTTACCAACCATGGCTCTTCAAGTTTCCTGTAATAGCTGATAAAAAAGAAGTGGTACTTTTTAAGTTGCTTTAAACAAGAGATAACAACCAAACTCGAGTTTAATCCAGCAAGTATTGCTCTTGTTCAATTTGAAGTAGTACTTTACGTTACTGAAAAAATATTTTAAGCCACTTATGGCTGTATGCAGATTGAGGAAAAAAACACTTTGAAGGCTTAAGAGCAGTGGAACTATTCCAGTTTTCAAAGAGTTAAAAGGAAGTTATCTTCTTACAATAACTTATGAAATGTAGAAATGATTTTTTTTTTTAATTTCAACTAACCGACATAGGCATTTCAAGTTTTCTAGAACTATCCCTCCATGCAGTTATGAAGAGGATCGTTTAATGGAGTGAAACTTTCAGCTTTTACAAACAAAGCATTTCTGGCTTTGTGTCTTTTCTTTATCGCCAGTCTATTTCTGTGACGAGCTGCTAAGTGTCCTGTAGAACAAAGAAATAGCGGCAGAGGCAGTAGCAACTTACATTGGTAACCATTGAAAGTCCCACTAAAAACATAGCGCAACAACACACAGCGATGAAAATCTCTTTGCGGTATCCTTTCCGGAGCAGTTTTGGGTATTGGTCAACAACGGTTGTGACCACACCTTCCACACCGACAAACTGGACAAAAAGAAAGAACAAAATTAATCTGGAATGAGTAAATTGCTGTTGGCACAACATATTCTCAGCTTGTAAATGAGAACAAGTCTCAGGTATTCCTATAGGGGACTGGCTCTATGAAATATTCAGTCAAAAATAATTCAATAAGGCAATAAAAAACAGTCAATTCCTCCTCTTTGTGTGTCCTTTGTCTGCATCTTTTTTATGTTTGTATGAGTATATATTCTCCCTCGCTCTTGTTCTTTCTCTCCACTTATGTATCTGTCTTTTTCATGATCTCATTTTATCTTTATCTTTTTCATCTCTCACTCGTAACTCATTTTCCTTTCTTCTCTCCCTCTCTATTTTCATCTCAATCATCTTTCCTCTTTTTTTATATAAGCATCTCAATCTTGTTTACTCTATCTCTTCTTCTCCTTCTCTCTCTCTATCTCTTCTTCTCCTTCTCTCTCTCTCTCTCTCTCTCTCTCTCTCTCTCTCTCTCTCTCTCTCTCTCTCGCCCTGAACAATACGAATAACATGTAAATCCATTTTACCAAATTCTCTTCATGCACCCTACGGTCACCTGACTGTCCAGTCCTAGCAAGATGATCATCAGGAAGAATAACACAGACCAGAAAGGAGCTCCAGGCATTTGAGCCACAGCCTTTGGGTAGGCGATAAAGGCAAGACCAGGGCCTGAGTGAGAAACACAGAACCAGGAGATAAAAAGATAATAAAGAGACAAAGTGGAGTGGGGGATATCAAGAACCCTCAAATTATTTAAGCCAGGAGAGATAAAGACATAGAAAGAAAGAGAGAGAGAGAGAGAGAGAGAGAGAGAGAGAGAGGAAAAAAAAAGAGAGAGAGAGAGAGAGAGAGAGGGGGGGGGGGGGAGAGCAGATGAACTTAAATAATATTCCGAACTAAAAAGAAACAATAGTTTTGGAGAAATTGCTTACAGAAAATGGAATGGGTAGGAAGTAAGTTAGACAGGAGAAAAGGGAAAGAACATGAATTCTGAACAAAGAGGTGAAGAGTAAATATAAAGAAACAAAACGGCGAGAAAGTGTGTACAGAGAGAGAATGTGACAAGATTGGTTGGAGCCCAAGAAAAGGAGAGTGCGATGTAGCCCTCTGAAATAACAATATTTCAAAAGAGAGGTGAGAGAAAGACAGGCTGACAGATTGAGAATGAGTCAAATAGATAAACTTCATGCAGACAGCATTTTAAACACAGAGTTAAAAGCAAGACGAGAAAGAGAAAAAGGGAGAAAAGAGGAATAAAGCCTCGTCTATGGATCCATTCTGCGCAGATGAGAGTGTTGAGCTTGAATCTTTGGCTCGCCCTCACCTGACTCAGCCACTTCCTTCACAGTACGTCCCTGCTGTTTGGCCATGAAGCCAAGGATGGTAAACACGATGAAGCCTGCGAAGAAAGATGTTCCCGAGTTGACACAGGCAAACAGCACCGAGTCTCTGGTCGGGGGACAAACAGAGACACATCATCAGTGTGGCTTTGCAATAAACCATCAAATAAAGGAAAGATAGAAAAGTAGCGTGACTTGGCTCCCGATAAAGCGTTCGATAGAAGGCAAGCTGTACGGAGATGGTGCAGAGAGAGTAGCTAGGGCTGGCCTAGAACAAATTATTCTGTAACGGGTATTTATACTAACTGGTACGAAACAATAAATTATATTTAACCTGCGCAGTTTGCATCGAACTAATTAGTTAGAGACGGACATGTAATTAATGAAGTTCCCAACCGAAAAGTAATTCAACGCCCATGTTTTAATTTTTTTGTTTTTATTTTTATAAGTTTATCAAAAAATTAAATTTACAACATGCAAGTGGGATCATAGACCTTTTTAGTGGGGAAAACCAATAAACAGAATATGGTGCCAGACGTTTTGTTTATCTGTTCATACTTAATTGACCTTGATCCTCATGGAGTTTTAATGGTCCATAAAATAGATTACACAATGAAAGAAAATTACAATTTACTTTTTTTTATTATTATCATAGACATCAAAATTATCTGATGGCGTTTAACTGATTGTTGGTCACAGTGAGAGAATGAAAAGCATATTGATAAAAATTATTTCTTTTCTATTTTGATATCAATTACCACTCACTTTATTTTCATTTAAATTTCAGTTGCGTTCTATCATTTTCCGAAAACGGCAGCAAGTTAAGTGAAAATCTGTTGTTTGTTTTTTCAATTTTAACTCATTTGTGATTAGATAAGAGAAAATTTAACCTACTTGGTTCCCAGGTCTAAAATCCGTTAATGCAGATTTTGCTCATATGCTTCGTTCCCACTATATTTTTTCCTCCCTCACGTCAAGTTTTAGACCTGTACCTGTACGAGTTGTGGGTGAATTTGTTGTAGCTTCCCAGAGCGGTGAGAGTTCCCAGGCCAATAGATGAGGAGAAAAAAATCTGAGTGCCAGCATCCACCCAAACCTGGTAGAGTTAGGAGATGAATTGTGAGGATTGAGTTCAGAGTAATCACAGACGAAAACAATTTTTTGGAGTAAACATTATGCCTTTGGAAACGTACTTTGTTTTCTCTTTGAGGTTTTACCAGAAAGATGTTATGAGCCACTATGCCTTTGGCTGATGGTTCTTTTGCCCTTTTTATAAAGTATAACTATGGTTCAAAAGCACCTGTAGACAAAAAAAATAAAATTAAAAAATCTTCTCTTAGACTCCAAAGGAAGAAAATATTATCGTGTCAATGTGAGAGAAATGTTTTCCTTTTTGTTTTGTTTTTTAATGACAGCTAGGTATAAAAAGTTCAAGACGGTTTTTTTAGATTCAATTGTCAAGCAGTACCTCGGTTTCCTTCAGCTTGGTGATGTTAGTCTTCAGATAAAACTCTACCCCATCTGCAGCACCATCGAGTGTCGAGTTTCTGATGAGGAGGATCAGCATAAAGATGTATGGCGAGGTAGCCGTTAGATACATCACCTGGTGGGGACAAAGAAGGCAATATTTGTCGGAGTTTCATCAGAAAATACGAATTCGTGAACGCATAACATGGACAAGCTAGTGTACCTGTCATTGTGATATTGATCAGATGTTCCTCCATTACGACATAAATATAATAGTATGTATAAGATATTTTATTTTACTGCTTAGAGCAGTAAGGATAGAGACCTAAACTGGGATCTACTTGTGATTAGAGAGCCTGTTCTTATCGCAGCAGTATTGAAAAAGGGGACTGGTTCGTCATATTTTGGGTATTTCGTGTCAGTTTAATCGCAATCACAGATCGCGCACTGATTTTCTTTCGAAAGCGATTTGTTTAAATATCTCTCAATCCACCCGCAAGTGGAAAAGGTGTCCAGCTTTAGGAATTATTGAAAATATGTGGAATGCTGCTGCAGCGAATCCTCAGTTCTCGCAAATTAATGGCGTGTCAATTAATGAATGTTATATGATACTTAAGATTCTGACGAGAGAACGCTCGTGTGTTAGGAACCACACGAAAAACACCTAAAACGTCTTTTAAAAGATGTTTTTGAAAGTGGATAATGCAAGAGAAGCTCATTCTTCCATGGAGCTTTGTTTCTAAAAAAAAGTTTTGAAATTGTTTTAAGTTCTGGTTATTGAGGAGATTTTAACCTTTCCTGATGACTTAATTCCTTTACAAATGCAACAGTAGACAACGATCCACGCAAACAGCAGGCAAAGCACCAGGTCCCACTTGATAGAGCCCATGTCGTCCAGACCATCGGATATTCCAAGCACCTTGTTCCTAGAAGGAAAAACACAGGAATACAGTGCGATAAGGAATGGTGGTTTTATCAAACTGCAGTATTGTTTAAAAAGCGTTATACTTGTTAGGTTCCATCTAGATGTATGCAGGTTGGAGTATGTTTTTCAATACGCAAAATTGACATGAACTTTGCGGCACCCGATTAAAAAAGACATATTTTTATTCCCTGTTGAGTTTTTTTTTCGTTTTATCATGCCATATGTCATAAGAACTTTACATAAAAATATCTTGGACGTCCACAAAACTTAACTGAAATAATTATGACAAGTCAAGTGCTGGGTGGAGACATCAAGAAGTACTCACTCCCAGAACTCGGTGACAGGGTCCAGGAACGTGGTCTCCGGCCGGCCTGTCAGGTTCGAGTCTCTGGCGAAGTCGGTAGAGCAGTTGGCTGTGTTCCACGTGTGGTTGCATTTTTCCCATGGAAGCTCCGTGTTGAACGATGCGAACATGTAGTAGAACGCCCATGACAGGATCACGTTGTAGTAACAGTTCAGGAAGAACACAATGATGCAGGAAGCCAGCCCGATGCCTGAGGTAAATAGAATGAAAGGTTGAGATTACTTTACTATACATTCTACTTTTGCTCTACTGATAGACTGATATGTGGACAAACCCAGAAAAATTTTCATAACGATTAACTCGTACGGCAAGGTTAGGGTTATATAAAACAGCACGCAAGCGGAGTCAATACAAATAAAGGCAGCATCATAGAATGATGAAAAAAAAAATGAAAGCAAAAAGCGCCCAATCGGGAATTCAGCTACGGTACTTCTGTACTTTATAAACACTTTTAAACGTTTATTACACGCCTATGAAATTCTTGCAAAAGGAGTATAAAGGAATTCATAGCTGTCCGTATTTTTTAAGCCATCAAGATCATGAGTGTTTAAAAGAGTGAATAGTTTGGGATTTACACAAAATGAATTAACTCTTCTTGTTTCCGGCTGCGAAGAGCTCGATCAGACACAGGATGCATTTTCTGTGGACAGCTGGAAATATTGGTGGGGTTTATTTGTGAGAACCAAAATATGCATAGGAAAAAAGTAATCAGTGTTCAGTTCTGTAGTAACCGTGATGCTAGAAATTTTAAAGGTATTTCTGATGATAATAGTGGTGGTGAGGATGATGATGATGATGATAGTGATGATGATGATGACGATGATGATGATAGTGATGATGATGATGATGGTGATGATGATAGTGATGATGATAATGATGGTGATGATGATGATGATGATGATGATGATAGTGATGATGATGATGATGATGATAGTGATGATGATGGTGATGATGATGATGATGATAGTGATGATGATGATGATGATGATGATGATGATGATGGTGATGATGATGGTGATGGTGGTGGTGGTGGTGATGATGGCGATTTTGAAAATAATGATTATGATAACAGTGAAAGCGAGAAAGGTAGTATTGATAACGTGATGGCGCGAACGATGTAAACCTTGTTGTCGTTGATCACATTATTTGTGAAGCTAGATCGGTCCTACCTTGAAACAACGGCACGATGTTCCAGGCCTGAAGTCCTCCCCTACTCATGAACTGTCCAACTGCCACCTCCAGGTAAAACAGCGGGATGCCACCCACGATCACAAACAGGAAGTATGGTATCAAAAACGCCCCTGGAAAAGATGAAAGCTCACTGGGCTACACAAATTGGTATGTACATGAACCATTAATTAGGACAATTATATAGACGAAAAACTGTGAAATGCTCGAATCTGTTAGCAATGTAACTAAGCAAGCTATGGCAAGATTTTTTGGCGTCGCATTCTGATCTAGCTCTAGATATGTTTGTTTGTTTTGGTTTGGTTTTTTTTGTTTTTTTGGTTTTTTTTTAGTTTGGGGGGGGGGGGGGGTTAGAAATTTTACGATGATTTTAATTGGTCTGGAACAAACACTCTTTAAGTTAATGCAAAAGAAGGATTGAAAGAGACAGACTGACAGATAAAAAGAAAGACAGATAGAAAAGCAGAAATAGAGGGGAAAAGGGAGGGATAGGAAAGGAGAATAGCATAGAAGAGCAGAGTGCGAAAAGCAATGCATTGATAGGGTAGACGAGCGTAATAGAGAAAAGATGGAGGAAGGAAGTCGAGTAAAGGAAGAGAGTAAGGCGGAGCAAGAAAAGATGCAAAGAGAAAATCAGATTGAGAAAGGAAAGGTGTGATAGGGAGAGTCGATTGGAAGAAGGAAAGATAGCGGTAGAAAATACAGAGAAGGAATGACATTTTTCAGAGATAGCCTAATTGAGGAAGGAAAGAGAGGAAGAGAGAATCGGGTAGAGGAAGTAAGAAAGCAGGGCGTGAACAAAATTCAGCTCCAGCAAGAATCACACTTGCTCTGCATGTTAATTGCAGTTCCACTGGAAATAAAAATTTAAATTCCTCTATGAAGTCTTATAAAAAAGTTGGCTTATTCGTGAAGGCCAAGCAAACGGACCATCCACAGAACAGGATTCATCCAACTGAAGAGAATACAAAAAATATTCTTAAAGGCACGCCATTCCTTTGAGATGCAAATATGGTAATGTCCCGCTCGTTCAAAGATAAATAAGTAAAAAAAAAAACATCGTCTTGAAAGGATGAGCCCTTATTATGAATCAGTTAGCCGTGGATGTAAAGAAATATTTGACTTTAGGTTGACATAGAACTAAAAAAGAAATATTGGACATAGCTTTATTATGTTTTCAGAGCCAAAGTATATTTTATGATTTGGTTGAGAAGCAGTCGGGGACAAAAGGGAGAGGAGCGGAGGGGGGAGAGTGCTAACAGTATTATCTCTGATAAGATTTTTTTATTTTTATCCTAAGTTTGCAGAAAACTGAAAACATATCCTCGTGAGCCAAACCACCAAATCCAGCCAATGAGCTGACTTTTCTGGGTCTAATAATTTTCTACCGAAAAGAAACTGGGAATTAATTATTCAACCTTAGTTGAGTAAAATGTTAACACTCAGCTATAGGCAGAAACATAAATATTATGGTTCCCAAGCTTCCAAGCAGAATATTGTTCCATCAAATACGTCTTTAAAAGAAAGGGCGGTTGAGCAGATGGAACTCATTGAGATTCGTAGCTTTGCAAAAAATAAGTAAATAAATAAATGAATAAAATTTGACTCTATATAAGATGTATAGTTGACACCGAACTCGATGTAAAATTTTAATTTCCAGCTAAGCAAAAATTTAAGAATATAAAAGATATATGCGCTGCTTACCACCGCCATTTTTGTAACAGAGGTAAGGGAATCGCCACACGTTTCCCAAGCCCACAGAAAACCCGATGCAGGCCAAGAGAAAGTCGAACGCTCGACTCCAAGTTTCTCGCTTGCTCTTTTTACTGTCTTTCCTGGCTTTGAGTTGCTCGTCCTCTTTCCCATGGTTTGCGATAAGTTTCGGGTCGGCCAAACTCGGACTGGAGGAATTGTCAGAATCGAGTTTCCCCTGACTTGAGCTCATCTCTTGAGCCTAGGCAGAAATAATTACTGTTTGTGAGAATCGTGGCCTTCGCGAGTTCAAATTTTCCGATGGTTTACGTTCGTTTCTTTTACATTGCTTATGCTTTTTGCATTTTTGTGAATTTTATATACTTCCTTTTTTGTTCTTTTTCTGGAACTTTGTTGCACGTTTGGTTTGCCGTGATCGTCTCAGTTTTAGGTTCACCGAGATTGAATTCAAGCTGTTCCTGTTTACGACAGGTTTGCTGCCTGTTGCTGCTCTTTGAGGAACCAAGGTTGAATCGTTTGCCAGGTCACAGTCGCTAAACTTGGCTCAGATCGCAAGGTTTCCAATGTTTCTGTGTGTGTCGATGGTCTATCTTCCTAGTGAAAGAAGATCGAATCCTAGTCTAGGTCTGAGGAAAGAAAGAAAGTTGTAAAAGTTATCAAGTCGTACATTTACTTTAGATTACAGTGATATTTCGCAATGGGACTTTTGCGTCACCCTTCTTTATTCCGATATAGAGGAAAAAATAATCTTAACTCCAGGTTAGTTTGGACACACCATCTACTACTACAGAGAACTTTATCTTCGTTGTCATGCGGTCTATGTTAAATTAGACCTTCAATGGTTACACTGAGGTATGCATAGAATGAAAAAGCGTATTTTCGTCTGTATATCATGCTAGAATTGTTCACTCTTACATTAAGGCTTCCTACAAAGTTTTGTTTGCCAGAAGTACAAAATTGAGCCAGAAATCTTGGATCTCATTTCATGCAACGAGATATTCAGTACGACTATTTTCGACAGTCTACATTCACACATCTTTCTCACAATCTATCTCTCGCTCGCTCTTGCCCTCTCTCTCTCTCTCTCTCTCTCTCTCTCTCTCTCTCTCTCTCTCTCTCTCTCTCTCTCTCTGTCTCTTTCTCTCAATCTATCTATCTATCTATCTATCTCTTTCTATCTTTCTTCTCTATATATCTCTCTTTCTTACTATTTATCTCTTTATTTTATCGATATACCCATTTATCTGGCTTATTATAATTGCTCTCTCTATATCAGTTAGTCTATCTCTTCATCTATCTCCAACCCAGAAAAACCCATCTGGAGAGATCACAGAAAGAATATTCGAAACATGCATGTCATGAAAATGTTTAAGTAATTTTTTTAATTGTTTATCTATCTGGCTATTTCTGTATATCTTAATCTAAATCTTTATAATATGTGAAGAGATACTGTAGTTTTTATTCAATCGAAATTACTTCTTGTAAATAAAACATATTTATTTGAATATAAAAAAAACCCGCAAGCAGTCAAAAACTATCAAATTGTAAACTAACGTAAACGAACGGAACCTATCTTTGGCAAAGATAAAGGTAGTTACATAGCAGTGTTAAGCATAGAAGAGTTTCACAAAAAGTTCTCATAAGGTGCAAAGGCAGAATGCTGAGCCCCAGTGCTAGAGGAAAGTCGGGCGTTGAAAATCAGTGTGTTTAGTCAGTTGTACAGGTTAAACAAGCATAAGTAGATAAAGTTCAAAATTGGCCACAACCCCCAACTGAACACATCTTACAACAATGCTCAACCCACTCAGAACCATGACAATAGACCCGGCCGCAAACCATAACCCTCTATGAAAAACTCCAATAGACTGAACAAAACCTGAACCTTTCGTTGGAATTCGTCAGAGCCATCGGGCTCGAATTTGACAGACTGCCAATGTCACAGAAACGCAGAAGAAGAAGTCAGTTGTACTAGGATTGTCATCCGATCGCGGAAAAACTTGCTATGGCGTAGACAAAATTATGATGGCTATCACAAGGAGGGTGGAGCGTTTCCCAGAGACAAGAATGGTTACATCACAGAGAATATCCCAGAAGAATGGCACCTTTTTTTTCTTTCTCCTCTTTCTCAAAATCATGTAACAATAGCCCGTTACTCGATAGTATGTAAGCACGGCTCACAACTCACAAACTAGGAGAAGATATTTTTGCGGTTTTTTATCACAGTGTTTATGAGTTTGATGCTGCTAATTTTACCCTAAATTTAACAAACTATGAAATGTAAACTGCGCCTCATTTCTACGAACAGCTCAACATATTATTATTCCAGGAAGTAAAGGCAAAAAAGGCTTCCAAAGGAGGAAAATTCTTTTTCATTTCTCATAAGTGCTTTCTTGAGAAATATTCACTCATCTACAAGTTGTTTTTTTTTTTTCATTTGAAGTGAGAAAAGTAAATCAGTGTTATTCTGAGATGACACGTAATTTTTCTGGTCTGATAAATGAGGTACCAAGATAAAAACGGTCGAAGGAAATTGGCTACCATAGTCCATTCCCTCTTCGCAAGACAATAGATACGCTCAAAACTTACAGAATTGTTATTTGCGTAAAAATGACGCACATATACTTATTATATCAAGATGTAGCTGGAAATAAGTGTATCACAAGTATAACACTCTGAGCGAGACTAATGGGACAATTTGAAACTTTTTTATGGTGTTAAGAGATAGAAAATTCATTATTCATATACCACAGAACATCTAGCTGCTTCTTCTAATTGATTAAAAAAGGAAAGAAAAAATAGATAGCCTACCTTGAAAATCCTAGCTAGATTTCTTTACTTGATACTTTTTTCCAGCAACAGGCAGGACAAGTTAGTTCCAAACTGTGACTGATTTAGACAAGTTGCGCTTGAAATTCAAGCTCAAGAAGAAACGTCGTATTTTGTGCAAGTTTAGCTGAGACAGCAGTAGGAGATATCCGCTGTCATAGCGGAGACAACCCGTGACCACTGAAGCAAGATGGAACCCACCTCTCTCTCTCTCTCTCTCTCTCTCTCTCTCTCTCTCTCTCTCTCTCTCTCTCTCTCTCTCTCTCTCTCTCTCTCTCTCTCTCTCTCTCTCTCTCTCTCTCTCTCTCTCTCTCGAGACTGTTCTGATTATAGGACGCCGTAGCTTGCACTCAGGGTTCAGACAAGACGACCGCCCAAGTGAAAGATACTAGCGAAGCACAGATACTGGATCCCGAGTTGTTGCTTACTTCTGACCCCTTCCTTTTCATCTCAGGTATACAGTAATAATATTCAGCTAGGGGAGAATTATGAATAATAGGTGTGCTGACGATCCAAAGCGACCTTTCAGCGTTGCAATACAACCAAACCCACCCCACCACGTTGTCACATACTGTTTAAACACACTTACAATGTTTTCCCTGTCAGACTTCCACAACTAAGTTTCCTATTCACTGATGGTGCTGGCTGCATCTCTATTAAGTTAACATTCTCAACTTTATTCTTCGTTTTCCCACCCGCTTTTTTCCCTTTTTCTTTTTCGAACCAAAAGGAATATGCTTTGTGTGTGTGTGTGAATTTGCCTTATCTTGTTCAGAATGGGTCTTTAGTTTCTCAAGAATGTTTAAGAAGTCCTCTACCAAGTCATTTCTATTGCTTGATCCCCCGCTCAATAGTCTTCTTATCTGAGCAAACTACCTACTAGTACTTTGCAATGGTATTACTTTACGATGTCAACGCGTTTATGGCAGAGAATCGGCGTCCAATTCCTCTAGTTCTTGCGATTTTCACTGGCGCCCAGACAGTCTCTCTTCTCAAAGAACAAGAACGTGAGAGGAGGCAGAGAGCGTTGTTTACTTTTCGCAGATGACTAGCACTGCCTCTTAAGTTTGCATTTAATTTTTGGGTAGTGTCACCTTGGTCCAGCTTATGGTCCAAGTGCTCAGGTAGAAACGACTGCTGTTGAAAACCGGAGAGACAAAGGGAAAGAGAGAGAGAGAGAGAGAGAGAGAGAGAGAGAGAAAACTATCCTCATGGGAATCTCGCCCTACAAGTTCTGTCGACGAGATACTATACAGCACAGTACTATGGGAATGAAATTTCCAAGGGAAAATTTTTGGCTAGAATGTAAGGATTTAGACCGATGAAAAGAAAGAAACATTGTAATAGAGGTTTTTTTTTTTTTTTTTTTTTTGGGGGGGGGGGGGTGTTACTTTTTCGTTTTGTTTTGTTTGCTTTTTTTGCTTTTGTTGTCGTTTTTGTTTTGTTTTTTGGTTTTATTGGGTGTTTTATTTTTTTTTTTTTTTTTTTTGGGGGGGGGGAGGAAGGGTGTTGTCGTTGTTTTAGGTTTTCTTGTTTGGCTGGTTTTGGGTTTTTTTTTTTTTTTTTGTTTTTTTTTTGTTTTTGTTTTTGTTTTTGTTTTTTTTTTTTTTTTGTTTATTTATGTTGTTGTTTTTTTATGGTACGTTTTTTTTGTATAGAAGAGCTTCAGTTAAGAAAAATAAATTCACTTGCATGAATATATTATCTAATGTCTATCCAAATTGAAGGTATGTGATATTTCCTCTGTCATTTTCTTTTGCACGTAATCTTATTCAGCCAATTACCTGACAACCACAGGCAAGTATTGCATCTGCAAGTTTCTTTTATCTAGAAAGCTTTCCTTCTCATTCCGTCGTCAAAACAATCGTAAGCACTAATATTATGAAAATAGAATTCCTGCATTAAGTTAATCAAAACAAAAGATTTCCAAAGAAATGGGCTGTGTAGAACTTTGCATAGAGAACAACTTACAGAAAATAGAAATGTTTTATTAATAAACATTTTCCGTTCATGAACCTTTAGATATTTCTATATTGAGCTCGTCGAGAGGTATTTCAATCTATGTCGTATAGGTTTATTGCTTCCTGACAGAATGTAAATACAGGCCTGGTTGGAAAATTAAAAAATCAATTCTAAATTACCCAACGTCCTCTCTCTCTCTCTCTCTCTCTCTCTCTCTCTCTCTCTCTCTCTCTCTCTCTCTCTCTCTCTCTCTCTCTCTCTCTCTCTTTCTCTCTCTCTCTCTCAATGACTTAAACAGTCTGAAATTTGAAACATCAAAATATTACATCACTTTGAAAGCCTGAAAGCGCCAACATTAAGGAGGCACTGCTGAGCACAGCAAGAAGTAATCCGATGCCTTCGAATCTACTTGTGAAACAAATTGTAATCGGAAATAGGGCTGCGCAAATTAATGCAACTCGTAAAATATAGTGTAGAGCGAAGAATATATCTAAACCGAAATAAAAATCAGGAAATACCTTGTGCTGAATCATAGCAAGCGTCATTTTATTGCAGAACCTCTCTTATCGCTTTCAGATCCATGGCCACACAGTGGAAACTAGAAATTCTCAGACTAGATTCCCTTTATTCTCTGATATATCAATGTGCTTCAACCCCTGTCAAATCTCAGTCCCCTGTATGGAGGCCGTCTTTGGTTTAATATGCTGAGGGTGTTTGGTACATGTTTCAGTTTGCTATCTCTCTACTAGCCTGGGTTACCTCACAAGCACTGATTACAGACCCAAAAACCTATTCAAATGGCACTGCTTCGCAGAGAAGCAGACTCGACCACATCTTGCGACTACCCGTTAAAGTATAGTTTGAGTTTTAGGAGAGCTCGATATGAGATTTTATTTTTCTGACACATCCTATCAGTCCGAAGGAGAGATTGAGAAAACATTTAAACATAAGATAAAAAGAGAAAGAAAGAAAAAATGAAATAGATCGAATTTGTCATTTTTATTCTTATTCAACAGTGTTTTAAAACCTCACCATTATAAAAAAAATACAAATTCTCTATTCAGCCCTAGATAACAGTATAAAAAGTAGCAAGATTTTATGTTCGTGTTCTATAATTTGCTTAAGAAGTAACCAGACTGCAGTTAATCAAGTAAATAACCTCCCCGTGGTTTGAGGTCTGCAGTAGGCCTTTATTTCGATTTTCTTATGTTACCGAACTGGTTTAGTCGGTTTCATTCATGTTGTTGCACATTATTATCAATAATAGACAGATTGCTAATATGTCGCAGGCTGATTGCCGTGAACTTTTATCTATGACTGTTACGTGACACACCTGTATGGAATAAGAAAACCCATGGAAAGCGCATTTTCATGGACGCCGAAACGGATCCAACTAGCGCCGGGATTCGAATCTGGGTTTTTCAATCCGAAATCCGAGCCTTTCCGCGAGACCGTTTCACTCGAACCGCCCACTCTTCAAATCAAGCTTCCCAGCCGATGCCTTTAGCTATACTCAGTCTTTAAAAACGCTTATAGATCTACATAGTTCTAAAATATTCGAACTCCTCAAAGAAAAAAGTTAGATTTTAAGCGTTGCCAGTTACACAGTCCCTTGAGCCATGTCTCTTCTTCCCACTTCCCTCCTCCTTCCCCCTCTCTCTTCCCAACCCCCAAATCTCTCCGCAATCTTAATTGACCCACCTTCGCACATATATAATAATATATAATCTAATGTCAAGAGAGGAAACTTTTGAAGACCGGTCTGGGTGCTTTATTTATAACACTGGGTATGCCGTGGTGTTTCAAACACGGGAGATTTTCTTTTTCAAATGTGTCGGTTGCGCGCAAAGTATCCTCCTTGTATTAGTATTGCTTGAAGGCAAGCAACTTAACTATGCAAACAAAAATAGAATTCTTTCATTTCTTCGAACAACATTGGCTTATTGGACAAAAAGATTTTTTAAAGATTTCTTCAGTGTATAAGTCGTTTCAGTGTTCGGAAACTTTTGGGTCCTACATTAATTGAGAATAAGATGGATGTAAAAATTGTTGTGTAATATAGCGGCACTGGCATGGAAAAGTTTAACTTTACACGTAACTTGGGTATGCATGAGCTTATGCAATGATATTTTAAAGTTTAGAGTATTTTTCCTTTTAATTTTGCCAAGAGAGTTAGTTCTATCATTTTTTGTGGGAAGATTAGATGAAATTCCAGTTCTACATTCTCTCTATGTCTCTCTTTCTGACTGATTGACTCTCTTTCTCTCTCTCTCTCTCTCTCTCTCTCTCTCTCTCTCTCTCTCTCTCTCTCTCTCTCTCTCTCTCTCTCTCTTTCTCTCTCTCTTTCTATCCTCCGCTTTTGATCCACTCTTTTCCTCAAAATTTAGTTTGTGATACACGCATTTTCAAAGCATTAACCTCTCCAAACTGCTTCTTTTTTTTTTTTTTTTTTTTTGGTAATTCCTTGCAATCTAAAGATATTTTAATGCATTACTTGCAAATCAATTTTGCAAATGAAAAAAATTCGTTAAACAACCTTCTTTGAATCGTTTGACAGGGTGGCTTGAAATACATCATTATGCTAGAGATCGAGGCAAATCAGGTGAATAATTATAATTTCATGGTCTTTAGAACTCAGGTCAAATCGAGTGAAATATCCCGACTTTTCATTAACTTACCCTACAGAACTTTTCGAATGTGCAAGCGCACTAAGAAGATTGTCCCACGCTATTTCTTTTATGTTTGTTAATATTTTCTTTTTCTCTCCTTCTTTATTTATTTCTCTCTCTCTCTCTCTCTCTCTCTCTCTCTCTCTCTCTCTCTCTCTCTCTCTCTCTCTCTCTCTCTCTCACTCTCTCTCTTTCTATCTTTCTATCCATCTATCTCTTTCTACCGATCTATCTATATACCACTCTATCTATCTATCTATATATCTCCCTCTATCTCTCTCTCTTTCTCTCTCGCTCAATCTATCTACCTCTCACTTTCATAGAAATGTGCTGAAAGGCTTGCCTGCTCTTTGATTATGGGTTAATTAATTAATTATAACCCAGTCTGCCCTTTCGAAAGGAGCAACGGTTCTCACTATTGACTTAGTAAAAAGATTGAGGAACGTAGTATATTATACTGATGGCCACTTAAAGTATTTAAAATATTGAACTTCTAACGGATATATCCATTCTATCTTAGTGTCCTTTTTAACTTGGCTCGAGCCAGTTCACTGTCTTGGCTTCTTAATAATAATTAGTTCTGTCGACTATCCTTACTGGAAATGTTGAAATGTGTGACGTGTAGACCATCCTGGGTTACTAGATTTACATTAGATATTTTAGTTAATGAAGGCGACGAAACTGCAAGAGTCTGCTACACTGCTAGAGAGCATTTCTTTGTTTCTTCTAGTGGCTAATTTTCTTTTTCTTTGTTGTTTTGGTAGGGCGAGTTTAATTTTTATTCTCTCGTCTCCACAGAAACTATCCCAAACTGGGATTGTTATCAATTAAAGTGTGTAATCGATGAGGGTTGTATGGTTAGTTTAGAGGCAAAATAATCTAACATCAAATTGTTTTGCCAAGACCAATGTGTTAGTCAGTAATAATTATATTCTTTAAGCTCTACCCTCCATTTCTCCCCTTCCACTGTCTTTTCCTCCGGTACCCTTTACCCCATGCACACAGATAGTCTGTTTTTAACGGTATATTCTAATGAATATCTTATTTTGAATAGAATGAAACTGATAGTTCATTAGAAAGTTTACAAAAGTTTGAACCACACCTTCTGAAACCAAAACTTTTTCCGTACATTTAACTTCTATTTGATCTATTATGAAACGGCATTATTATTTTTTGTATTTAGAACGTCTTGGAATAATGTTATTTTTCTTCTTTTTTTAATGTTTTTATCTTTCAATATTTATCAAATTTGACAATAGGGGCATTGTTTTCATCTTAGATATCGGAAAAAGAAAATTAATCTTATCAAAGAAAAGCTGGTTTTCGTGACTTAAAATATTTTTAAAAGGAGGACTTTGCGGTGAATGGTTAATTTTATAAACATCCCGGTACCATTTTTCTAAGAAAATTGCCCTAGGAACTAACAGGTTTTTACCAACCACCAACAGCCAGACATCACAGTGCTAAATTTTTATTTGTATTGTCAAGTTTCCGTTTCATATTTAGATACAGGTAAAATAAACAGATTTATAGTAATGCAAAGACCATGGAGGGACAGAGCAAAACCGCTGCCTCAACTCCATTAGCAAAAGTCGACGGCAGGAAATTTATGGCATGTGACACGATTTTTTTATAGTCCGCAACGCATTTTTTTTACTTTGATTAACTGGTCGAGAGCTTGGCTTGTTTTCATTGAATAAGCGCACTCGGCTTGAACTAGAGATGCTAATTTCTCCTCTTCGATATCTCTCTCAACGGTTTACGTGATAAAAACGGAAATGGAAAATATTGTTGCAAGCAAACTGACTTATAGATGAAATAATTGATGATCAAAAGCATTGTCTTAGACCATGACAGCAAGGAGCTGTCAGCCATCCGTCTTATGTTTGAATCTTTTTTGTCCATAAGAGCTTTTCTCTATTAAATAAAATTACTTTTTGAAGCTTAGGTTGAGATAGTTATAAGAGTCCAAAAAGCCAAAAGCCCGACAAAGCTAAGCAGATACTATAATTATTGTGCATCTAGTCGGTCCATCAATAATGCCAAAATCAGTACTAGGACACTTTGAACGTTTAGTATGTGGCGCCCTTGAGCACATTTAAGACAAGTAGAAAAATATTTTTCAATGATGCCAGTGAAGGAATCATTTCAATGTAAGAATGAATAGTTTGTCAGGTCCTTTTTTAGGCAGAACATGTTGGGTGTGTGTATGTATGTGTGTTTTGTTGGGTGGTTTTTTTCCTTTTTATTCCGTCTTTCTAGCAGATATGAGAGCCAAAGTTCTCGCGCAGAACTACTTTTACCTTTGACAAGCTGTTAAAAAAAGTAAGAAAAAATCCTTTATTTTGATTTTTAAGCTCCAGTATGAGCAAATTTTTTGTCTAGTTCAAACCACTTTTACAACAAAGTATTTTTATCTGTGAATTAACAATTAATCTTATGAATGATTTCAAACAGTTTACTTTCTTTGTCCAATTTGAAATTATTTGTTGCCAAAGTGGTCTCTTGCCTAGTCAATGGTAAATGGCTCAATAGAAAAGAAGAATAAACACTTTCGTAG
Organism: Elysia crispata; assembly: GCA_033675545.1. NCBI lineage: Eukaryota > Metazoa > Mollusca > Gastropoda > Plakobranchidae > Elysia > Elysia crispata. The sequence goes on from JAWDGP010001840.1 coordinate 198,808, forward strand.
TTTTAGTATTGCCTGAAGAGAGCTTCGTTACCGGCACTGATTACAGGAATTTGTTCTTTCTTGCTCTAACCATTTTGCCTTCAGCATTGTCAATATTTAAAGTTTTCCTCCTCTCACCGCCTTCCCCCGAATAAAAATTGGGTAATTTTCAAAATGTGAATTGTTTACTAAGTGATCATCAAATATTTATGATGATCAGAAAAATTTTAGTTTAAAAAGAAGACAGCTTTTAATGTTGACTTCGGTAAAATCATTTCTGAACCTTCCATTTTCATTTTATAACTATCTCTAAACATCTTAGACTTGCTATTCTTTATTTATTCTTAAACTATTTTTAACATACTCTTTCAATTTTGTAACCGGGTTCTAATTTTTTTATTTTTTTTTTTTTTTTTTTTTTGTTAACTTTCTTTTTTAAATTATCGATCGGGTTCTTTTTCAACAAATTTTTCCTTCCAGGGATCGTTTATGTGCCCTGCAGCAAACTTAGTCTACTGGACGGGGTGCCTTCAGAATGCTGTCGAAGGGTATTTCGTCCATGCAACCAGTTACGACTTTAATAACTTCTTCAACTACATGTGTGTACCGTACATGGTAAAATTAAATTACGCATAGATCAGCTGCAAGATTTGATAGTTAGCAGTGTTTTAGCATTTGAGAACATGTAAATTTGAAAAGCTGTGGAGACAACGTCCCTGGTTGCGTGTAAGCTTCCGTTCCCTGTTTTGTGTTGGGGACGGTCCCAGGAAGTGCTGGAAATCTTGTGTTTCCTTTATCGAGAGAGCGGTTGATAGGGATCTGCTTTAAACACTTATTTCCCTTTAGTTTAAGTTTATTGATTTGAGTGCGCGCTTAAAATTTCTAGCGATGGGATCGTCCTGATTGAATCAGGCACTTTCTTCGTTTGGTATTTTTAATTACAGGAGCAAGTTGATTTTTTTTTTCATACTTAAATAATTTTTTCTGTCATAAGAAACGTTTCATGGATCCATTGAAAGTAGACGCTGTCATAGAGAAGATCTTACAACAACCGGAGTCTTTGTGGATAATTCCGTCAATAGTCATCTTCGGAATGTCAAGAATGGTCTCTCCCTGTTTCGAACTTTGACAAGCTAGTTTTTCATAAACTTTATAACCTGCACGCGATATTTGTTGTGAAGCAGCGAAAAAAAAAATAGATAGAGTGCAGCTCCAAAAGGTACAAAACAATACAATACGCGATTTTTGTGTTGGTCAAAGATAAGCTTACAATCAAATTTTGTCATCCTATAAACAAAAACAAAAACAAAAAACTCCAGGAAACTCAGGGAACGTAACCTTAATGACAACTGAGGAACCCATAAAATATTCAAAAAACTAAATTGTTTTTTCTTCATACTTTCTTCTTCTCGCATCATTTAATTTGTTAACTTTTGAACTGTAATGAAGAGCATTTTCATCCAGTAGTCCTGATCTATTCAGTATAATTTTTTGTTAAATTTTAAAGCCCGTATGACGACAATCAGGAGTTGGGTAAGTTCTCTGCGAATTTTGAATTATCAGGCTTGCCTCTATAGGATCGGGAGAGAGAGAGAGAGAGAGAGAGAGAGAGAGAGAGAGAGAGAGAGAGAGAGAGAGAGAGAGAGAGAGAGAGAGAGGTTGGGGTAAAGGGGGAATGGAAGAGTAAAAAAGGGTGAAAATGCATATGAACGAGCTCATATGCTTTTTTTAAACCAGTTATAAAATCCAATGCCTACAAACAAATAAAATTCAGCACCTTTGATTTGAAACCACACCACAGTTCTACGGTCTCTTGCTTTTAGAAAACGGTTTTCAAAGAACATAAATGCGACTCCAACAACAACATTTCCAGTAAGTCATGAATGTATAGCTTCTTTTCCAGACAGAAACAAACAGGCGACCAGTGGCTGTGTTCAAGCTTTCGTTTTCTGAAGAACAGTATTATGGAGGAGAAAACTGGATTTTGAGCTTAAATGTGCTGTCACGTAGCGCAGATGTTTCGCAGCTGGTTAAACTGTCCCAAGCGGCTGTCTACAAAGCTGGTGACAAAAATGATGGTTCTCACTAACAAGTGGCATGTGCATAGAGAGAGAGAGAGAGAGAGGGGGGGGGGAGAGGGAGGGGCGGAGGGAAGTGGTGTAAGAGGAGATGAGAACGGGACCTCATCTCATTTCATTTCTGCCCTGTCTGTCGGGGTCTTAAATTAGATTCGCACAAAGATTGAGATAACTGGTTTTAGACAACAAAACAAATGCTGACTATCTCACCTCAAACTGCGCCTCTTTATTTTCTCGGAGCTAGCAAGGTTAGCATCCCCGTAAAGTTCAGGTAATTTTTTTTTACTAGTCTCTACTTTGGCAGCTTACAGCTCGCTTCTGGTAACAAGCATTAAATTTGGACGGTACCCCAAATCCACAATTTGCGGAGACACCTGCTTATATTTCAGCCATCGATTTCTCTCACTGTCTAAAGAACTTTGTTCCTGGAAAATGGCATAATTCAGTGCAATGCACGTATGAAACCTTTAAAGCATTTCTGAACTGGCAGAATGGAGATCGCTGGAAAAGTAAACACTATCTATTCATTTCTTGACATGCTCCCTAAGTTGAAAATACCCGCGTGTCATATTTACATAATTATGTGTCGTGATTCACATTTTATCGCTTTCCGGGCGTCATGCCTATTTTACCATGACTCAGTTATGCCACAAGTCTAGTTCCCTGTGAAGTCCACTGCATTGCTTGTTTTGTAATGTTAGAGAGCGTTCGTCAATTTTTCTTATGAACGTTATCTGTACGGTACGGTCATTTTTATTTTTCAGTATACCACACTTTATACATCATTAAATATTTTTGAATTTGTGCAGTGTTGCTCAAAGCGTTTGGGGTATGTTTTTAAGCGAAAGAATGAGTAATTAGAATTGATAGGAAGCTTCATATTATAATGAGATTCGCAGATTGTATTTATTGACATTCTGCTAGCCAAAAAAAACCAAAAAAACGGAGGTGTCACCTTGCTGACAGATAGAATATTTATCTGACAGCAAGGATGCTAATTTATCAAGCACAGCAAGGAACATAAAATACCTTAACCTGTAAGAAAGAAATTAGAGATGGACTATAATGGAAATAAAACTAGTAGCGAGATGCAGTGAAAGGCGTTTGCCTTTAGACCATGCATGAGGAATATGACACAGGTCTGCTAACAGCAGCACTTGAATGAACGTTTGCACAAAATGCAAAGACGGTAAACATCTATATGGCGTGAGAAAGATAGTCAATTTTGGGCTGTTATCCACCACTGCCTCTAACGTAATGAACAGGAAAGTGGTAATGTGACGCAGTATAAATGACAACTGCGGAACCAATCCATTTAACACACTAACAAGTATAACTTGTGTCTGAAAGAGAAAAGTGTAGGAAAATGTAGCATAGTGATTTCTTCCCTCATTAATGATCTAGGGATATCTACAAAAATGAATAATTTCAATGCAGCAATGTTATTTCTGTTTTTACTTTTGTCCCGCAGTTGTAACTTTGCGGGAACTAAAGAAAATTTCAGCAACAAATAGAAAGCACTATTTGTTATTGATGATAAATTATTTTGTGCGAAGCAACCGTATGGGCTTCAAAACAGAATGAAGACTGCTAGGTCTCATATAATATGGTTCACTAATTTCACTGATTTCAAAATTGTAAAGATTGACATTACCCGTATATGCGTAGGCATCGCATGGTCGTTTCGTAAGTTAAACCAGTTATGATATTTGAGATGGCAACTCTCGTTAACGTGTTTGATATTTCAAAAAAATAAAGATTTTTTGATTCATAATTAATACATATGATAATTTTGAGGACATTTACTACTGTACGACAAGGAAAGGGAATTTGTCGCTAAAAAGCTTCGTAGCGTTTTAATTGGTAGAAGTTGTTTTAGCAATTGCAAAAATGTAAATGTTCTGCTATTTTATAGATGTAGACCCATTTTCTGGGCAATATGGATTGCATTGAGTGTGCCTGATGTAATTCATAAAGCAAACTAGAATAACTCATAAATGCCTCTTTATTTTGTTGATCGGTTTCTAAAATTCCAGAGGATTTCTTAGAGGGGGCGACAATTAAAAAAAAAGTGTTTTTGTGTATGGCTCTTATACTCAAAGCATCAACATAAAAAACACATGCGAAGGTATCAATGGACAGTACTTTGTGGCATAGTTACAGGTTCCGACTTAAAGGGGGTAACAATATTGTGAAATTATTGGTCTAACTAATTACATATTTAACTATAATAGTATGAAGGGCATGTAAGAATAAAGCGTTTGAGATACAGAGAGCGAGAGAAAAAAAAGATGATCAAGAGGGGAAGAGTTAAGAAAGGGAATAGTATGTATTCTATTTTGCACTGAACATAAAACTCACCCTTTGAAAAGTGGCAATTTTTATTTGCATGGAATTGTCGCAGCGCTAAAGTGGCATCCTTGTTTATCTACTCATTCAGTTGTCGTGTGACTTTGCTGGTGCTTCTCTTGGTTGCTACTGCTCACGCTATTACTAATATATGTTCACATAACTTTCTGAGATGGTAAAAAAAACTGTCGCTAGTCTTATGTTCTTGGGGAGTTTGATGAGAAACAGGGCAAGCTCTGACTAGCAAACCTATCTCTAAAATCTCCGGAAGCCATCTTGGCAAAGTTGAGGAATCATCACAAATGCAATAATTCACACAATTGAGGAGCTTGTCCCTTCAGACATTTTAAGAATATAATTAGGTTACGGAGAATGAATTTCCCATAATATTGTGTTTCCTAGTGCGCAAAGGCAGTATAAACTGGAAAATCTGAGGCTATTTTTTTTTAATTACGTTGTTTGTACTTTTCTTTTTGTTTTTCATCTTTTTAACTCAGATTATGTGTCTCGGTACTTCATGTACCTTTTTCATATTTTTTAAAACAATTATAGTTTATAATTATTCGACCTACAAAACGCATAATAATTGAAACAAAGACATTCAAGAATTGAGAGGACTATCCCGTCAACAATTTGTGCTAGTCTTCATCAGTTATTTCCCTTCTTCAATCTAATGCTGTCGGACTGTCGGAAGTGTCGGTTGCCTGTTGGACGGGTCGTTTTTCAGGACCGTACGAATTACATGCCTGCTAATGCGAAGATGAAGAACTCCCAATCTTAGATTAATGTTGTACAAATTTCAAAAGAATATTGTTCTTTGATTTTCAAAGTATCGTCAAAGAGTTCGCAATGGAGCAATTCGGTTAACAAGAATATTATTACCGTAACATTATATTACATGCATTACATAATTATGAGACCGCTTGTTCTTGTACCAACGTGTACGCATAAAGTGAGAGAAGGAATGATAAATGACTATTATTTATTGCATCTCCATTTTTTTAAATGTTCTTTTAGACTTTTGAAAAAAGTAAAAAGGAATTTCAAAGCAATGAATAAACTAACCAATCAATTGTTTTCAGAATACCTATGTTGCAGAAATGAGATTCTAAAACAAATTCACTCGATTGTGATAGGTGATGTCGAGAATGGAACTTTTAAAAATCGGATATTAATGTAACTTCTTCCCGACTGTTTTTAAAGCCTGGTAAAACAAAGATCCAGAGATAAGGCTGTTTGATACCGGATCTAACGGAGAGCATTATAAGCTTCTATATTTCTCTTAAAGTTCATTCGTGTTTCTCTCTTCATTGTCAGTTCTGTTCTTTTGTGTTAGAAGTACTTTTTGCTTGCACGTATTATTGCGATTTGAAATTTTTCCATGTCTTAGATATCGACATCATTTTATTTCCTTTTGTAGGGATAGTTATTTTATTTTTTTTGTATTATGTGTATATCTTTTCGTTTTTTCTTAGTTGTTGCTGTTATTGTTTGATTTTGCCCGTATAATTTGACCGTGCATTATTTTGTAGTGTTTTCGTTTGAGATCAGTGATCTGTCCCAAAACTGGACGACGGCTAATTTTGAGAATCCCTAATCTGTTGAAAGATCCTTTTAAACGCTCAGTATATGGATGTGTAGGTAGAGGTGCGAAAATTCATTGCATATTTATTCGTAGCTACATAATAATGAGCAATTTAAATTTAACTGGTGGTGTTTTACAAAATTAGCAAAATACTCTTACTAGGTCCTGCGCAAAAAAATTAAGTTTATTTCCTTGGTTAATGAGCAATTAGTGATTTAATATCTTTACTATCATAACTTTATGTGTTATATTCTTTACACAATAAAGCACATTAAAATTTTAGTGTATCATAAAACCATAATTGCTTGTAAAATACCTGTTGGTGGTAATTTCATGCGCAAGACAAACAAGATGCTTTACTTCTGTATGAAGACGCAAAAAGAAAAAGTAAAACAACACACCTATTTAACTGATGGAATAGGAAAGGTAGAGAGGGGATCAATAGTAAATACGTCAAGGTTGTAACTGATATATTTATGAAGGACATAATTACAAAGAAGCGCTTCTAGAGGACTGCTCAGAAAAACGAGAGAGAGAGAGAGAGAGAGAGAGAGAGAGAGAGAGAGAGAGAGAGAGAGAGAGAGAGAGAGAGAGAGAGAGAGAGAGAGAGAGAGAGAGAGAGAGAGAGAGAGAGAGATCTTGGGGACCTTAGCATTGTACCAATGTATACTGAGATGACGGATGAAGAATTTGTTAAGGCTTCATAGAAATTGTATGCGGAAAAAAATCGGAAATTTACATATTATGGTACTTGTATCTACTAATACATGAATAGAACATATGTCGAGGTAATGTAAATTAGGAAATAGCCTGCAGACGAAGCAAAGCAACAAATGTAAGTTTAAGGAGTTTTGAAAACAAAGCAGTTTATTACAAAAGTGTGATGAAGTTGGCGCTGTATACAAAAGGCAAAGAGGATCGTTTGAAGGCTTGTTTATACCTGAGCCTCAAAAGACACATCGCTAAGACCAAGAAAGGAAGACTTGAGGGCCAAAAATTAATTCTTATATCATAAAGTATGACCATAATTAATGAGGAAACGCAAGATACAAACGTTAGCTTAGAAAGAAGGGCCAGAAATATATATTGTAGTTGCCACGTGGGCAGAGACAGCCTCTTCCTTGAAAGCAAGCAGGGCTGGTGTGTAGGTGGAAAGATGAGCACAACCGTAGAAATCGATCAACAAGTGGTGATGTTTGAATATTTGGCCGAGATGAGAGAACCTTTTTAAAAAGCTTATAAATGACATACACTGAAAACAAAGTAAACACTGAACATAAAAAAAACTGAAGTTCAGATGAGAAGAATCCATAGTGATTTATGTTTATTTCTGACATGAAATATACACTGCAGATATGAAATTGTCATAACATTAATTTAGATTCAGTATCATGTGAAATCCAGTTAAATTCATTTCTGAAATTGAAAAAAATTAGGACAAAAAAATCGTTTTCAATCAAGCTGAAATGAAAAATTTATACACCAAAAAAAAAATTATTATTTTTCTCTTTCTCAAACATTCATGCAATTTTAAATGATCAGAAAATTTGCTCAGCCATTTGAATATAAATGGTTAGAGAAATTAATTACTTCAATAACACAATAACAAGCATAATTATTATTTTCTACCCCTTTTAAGATTATTTTTATTTGTAAACATATATATCTTAAGAAAGTGAGATTAATTTTGAATAGAATCCCATATCATGACTCATAGAGAAGTTATTTTCAGATAAAATTAAGCAAGTTACCATCATTTCTTTAAATTATTTTCATTATAATTTGTTTTTAAAAATCATAAAAATGTAATTGGACAAAAGATTTTCTTTGCTAAGCATAAGTTTCCACAAGATGTAGTGACTTTAAACTTATGGCAGAGGTAGCCCTATGACGTACAGCCTTTTAATATGCACATAGGCTGCAAAGCAATTGTATTTATGCCAGTCAATTTGTGTCGAAAATGATTTTCTAAAAATCCATTTAATCCTAATTTAAAAATTAAACGAAATGTACCAAGAAAATTGGAACCTAGAAATAGTTTTTATTCACTGCATGATTATGTCATTAGACATAGCTGTTGGGCGACAAGGCTGTTCAAAAAATATGTTGTTCCAAAAAATAGAGAATTGGCATTTCGAAATATCATTTCTTGCTATATAGTTTTAAGTTTACAATACAATTAATTTTTCAACTTCATGAGATCAGAAAAATTTCACATATTACCATACAAAATCACATTACAACTAGTTGTTTCATTTAGACTTTTTTTTTTATTGTAAGAACTTATTATTTCATACAATACAATTCATTGTCTGTTCCTGACTCACCTCATCTACATAGTATATTGTGACAAGTTTGTCGACAATGAGCGCTCTTTTGCCATCATTAAACAATGTATATTGCTAAGGTTCAAAATGTACCATATATTTACAGTTTTTGAACAGGTGAGTAAACCTTACGAAAATCAAATTTTCAATGATAACATATTTAAAAATGATTTTAATTTAGATCCCAAAAGAATTCTTTAATTCTTTCAAAAAGTTTAGCAGTTTTTACAATTGACATTTTGCCCCACGTAGTGCCAGACACGGTTTTGCAGATACCTGTCATTCAATTTGTGGGTGAAGATATTACAATATATGTTTCAAATTAACAAGCTCTATACAAAGATATCTGTTTCAGTTGTCACGGTCTAGTTTTGCGCTCACTTAATTAACCATGTTAATTAATTGCCCATCCTCCTGGGCATATGTGGGCTGGACCTTACCTATTGTGCAAGACACTGCTCAAAAAGGGATCACTTGATAAAAAAATGAAAGGAAAAAGGATTTTGATGAAGCACACCTCAAAATTGTAATATATTTAATTCATGAAGGTTGATCTGAAGACATGTTTATATTTTTGGTCAGTATCTTAAAAACAAATTTAGTACATCTTTAGATACGACAAGTTATTAAAGTAAGCACAGTTCAATATTTGCATTGAGTTGTGAGCATTGCCTCCAGGCTGTTATTTCATTTCATACAAATGCAGAAAGATAATGAGAAAATTATTTATCAGCTAAGAGTTTAAAAAAAGTGTGTATGCTGACCTATTCATCTGGTACTGCAAAAATAAATGTTCTATTTTACATATGACTTCCATAGTCCTGCACGTAAATCATCAAGTATAAAGTCAAACAAAAATATATAATTTGGTTTTGTTCACTTACAGCAACTATTTTCTTGGAGACATTTTTCATTGAATGAAAGAAAAACAATTACTCTTCCTTATTTGCTCAAATATATCATGTGGCAAGCATCATTTTTTATGACTTTGTATACTGATGCACAATAAGAATTTTTCTGTATGTCATATTGAAAAGGTTCTAAGTTAAAAATATTTTATCTCTGAAATCCTTCCTTTTCTATTTACATTGCAGCGTATTTCAGCAGTTTTGCAGTGCACACAATTTTTTAATTAACATTTATATTTTAGGACGAATATAGCAAATGGGAAAAGAAAAACTAAAGAAAGTTAAAATGAATTTCTCTTCACCATAAGCTATAATGAAAAATCCGTTAAAAACTTGTGGAGTGCCTTGAAACATATTTCTCTTGTAAATTCTACGACAGAGCAACCAGGCAAATGAGACTTATGCAAGAAATAATCATACCAAAATTTATTAAGATAATAGTCAAACTCTTGCACAAAATATTTCCCTGCATATTTCAGAATAGCTTCTTATCTTACCCATTGAGTCATCATCATCAAGGCATTTTTATTACAGGCCAACCAGCCTAAAATGTAGATTAATGTTTGTTTAAGCGCTTTAATGATCCATTACAATTAACTTTTTAGTAGAAGTAGCATAGAAGTGAGAAAGTAAAAAGGCCATCCTTCAAGCAATCATCACCGTTTAGTGCCAGAAGCTCCTTCAGTCAATATATCATTTCTATACACTTAGGACACTGATCCCCCTGAGCAGTGAACAGAGCCCAAAATGTGTGTTGACCTATGCTACTACAGCTTAGGCCTTCAGATATCCAAAAAATAGTAGTCGGCTTCATAATAGCATTTTGCAATGTTTTTTCGTTTATAAGAAGAAAATATTTACACACAGTAAGCACCAATCATAAAAAAGCATATAACTATGAATTGTTTTGATCACAAGAGTTTTTCCCTCATCCATAACATAAGATTCTTAAAAATAAAGGTAAACCAATAATACTATAAGAGAAATAAAATGGAATATTATTGGCTCAATGATGTAGAAATTAAAATAATTTTCTTACAAAGGCATAAAGCAGTAATTTTTTAGTAAAAATAATAAAATTAACAAAACAAATCCAAAAGTTATGAGAAGTGCAGAATTGTTCAAATCAAAGCTAATACAAAGAGAGCAAATAATAAATATGATAAAAGTACCACATTCTTTGATCTTGCCGTAAGGAAAATGTTCAATGAATTAGAAAAAATGTACCTCATTATATATAGATTCACAGGCAGAAGTCATTATTCAAAAAAATTCCATTGAGTCGCTATAAATTGTCATTTCACTAACAAGATGTTTTTCTGAGGAAGAAAATGTTGAACAGTTCAGTCCATACTCAAGAACCTTTTTTAATACATGTACTGCCATCTTTGCATAAACTTTTTTACAAGAAAACCAAATAAAAAAAAACTTCTAAAAATGCTTGCAGATATTTCAATTTAGTCAGGGCAAAGAAGAAGTCCTGACTGTCAAAAAGTGTCATAGTTTTGCAACATCTCTTGTTTTTTGTAATATCACAATGAACAATGCTACTTGAGCAGTGAGATAGGCCTACTTGAGAATGACCAGCATATACCAAAAGTGCTGTCAGCACTGATGAAACAAGATCTTTTTGCAAATGGAGGCTGTCCCAAAAGAACTATGAATCTTTCTTAATAGTAGGAAATTCAAAAGCAAATGTTAAAGCAAAATCTTGGAACTTATGTAATAAATATTAGAACCAATCTCTCAAGTTAGAGTGCAAGAAAATGATCAGCTTAAAGAAATACCTTGAAGCATGCACTACACTGCTAAAATGTGCAATAACATCTTTCTCCATTTTATATTTTCGTTATGGTAATTCTCCTTAAAAAAATTAAATTTGTGTATAAATAAAGGGAAAATATATTATAAATAAGTTTTGAATTTAAAAAAAAAAAGGAATAAAACAAAGCATATAAGAATAATGGTATATTACATTCTATTTTGAAGAAAAAACAATAAGCATAAAATAAAAGTGAAAATAATGACAATGAATATCATAAATGGAAGAGAACTCAATTGGAGCATAATTACTGATTCAATGAAAAAAAGGAGTAATATCAACTTAAGATGTAGGTTTCAATAAATGAAAAAGGCAAGGAGAAATGCCTAAAACTTAGAAATGATTTGTGAAGGAAAATGAATTGAAAGAAATTGTCTCATTTCTTAATTTGTTCTCGAACTGAGGGAATGTTCTTTTTGTTGGCAATTCCAAATGCACTTTACATTGATTTGTTTGAAGAGTATGACTGATTACCTTGACATACTTAGAAATCAACTTTTATTTACTAATCTTATTGGTGCACTCCTTGTATAAATATTACCTTGACAATTAGGATTTCATTTTAATATGGAAGATAATTACAAACTTGGTTTTAAATGATAATAAAGCTGTAAAGGGGAGATCATGGCAATTTCGATAATGACTTTCATGATTTGGTTGTGATGTAAAGCAATTATCAATACAATCAAAAGATCATATGCATGAGACAAGAGTAATTTTTTTGAGAATATTGTGAGACAAAAAGATATCAAAGTGTTCAGTACAAGTATCCAACCCATAAATTCATATTTGAAACAAAGCAGATGTGCCAATACAATGGCTTTATGTATATAGCCTGTAGAAGGAAAAGGTATATAAACAGTAAATTGCAGAACTGCTTCAATGTGAAGATCTTTCATCAGTTATTACCACAGGTTCTTCCTCTTGTCAAGTTCTGTTGTTTTTTTTTTTTAAGTATATATCATAAGTGAAACAAACAAGTGTTTTTGTTATTGTTATGGATGTTTAGACTAGACTGAATAAAGAATCTTTTTTGGCTAAAAGCACACTTCTTTGAATCAGCTGGTACATGTGTGCAAGCTATGCTTTTCAAAATGAAAACAGCAAAGACTAACAAGTTAATACTTTTTTTTTTTTAAATAAAAAATGAAATGTAAATTCCTTAGTGACAAAGCAATAAGTCATTGATACAAAAAAAAAAGAGAAGAAGTATATGGTAAAACAAATCCAGTTTGTTTGGATTGTTTTTTGTTTGTTTTTTCTTTTTTTTTTGTATAATTCATAAATGTGTTCAAAATGAATCAAACTATAAAAAGCTCAATTTAGCTTTATTAAGAGAAAACAAAAAGTAAAGCAAGGACTAGAAACACAAATCAAAATTCTCCTGTACACCCCTAAAAACTTGTCCTTATCATAACTATGATAATTTATTAAAGGATGATAAATAATTTGGTCCATCTGCACATCTTAAAAAATGCAGTAGTTCAATGTGTTTTTTTTAGCTTTATAAAGGTGAAATGGTAAGAACTGTATTGGATAAACTTGAAATTTATGATTGAAATATACTAATTGTGTCCCAGATTTTTTAAAAAAAGTTTTTTGGGGTAACAATGCCTGAACAAAATATTAATCTATGATATGCAATAAAAAGTTTTTAAGCAAGATCTCTTTTGCGTCAAATAAGTTGCTTTCAACAATACTTAAGATCAGAAAAAAAGTATCCAAGTTTTCATTTGGCGTATGGTGGATATTAAAGTTTTCTGCAAATACAAGCACATATCTTGTACCAATAGTAAATATCATCCATCACAATTTTTAAAGAATTAACCATTTTAGATAGTGAAGAAGAATTTGAGATCTGTGGCCACTGAATCATTAAAAAAAAAGGCAATATTTACAGAGGACAACAAAAGTATGAGTCTAAATACTTGTGTCAAATAAAAAGACCTTCAAGCTATGAGTTAGTGATATAAATAGCATTTTCAAATCCAAACATGAGCCTGCAAAATAATTTAAACAAAAGAAAATTAATTGGACAAAAATTGGTAATAAGTTGTACGTTGGATTTCAAGTCTAGCAAGTCATGTACATCTGTGTACTACAGAGGCTTCTAGCCACGCCAGGAGTCAAGTCTTAACTGTAATGCAGACCTGCCAAGCATAGCTTTGCTTTACAGCAAAAATGGTTGATTTCTTGGATAAGAAAAATTTCATATTTCAGTACTCTTATCCAAGTCACAACTAGAAATATTAACCAATGTTATTTACCTATGTATAGAATTTTTTTAAAGATTCATTATCGTTCATCATTCCAAGACTAGGCCTACCATAGATATATCAATCCTCATTGATTGAACAGGGCCCAGGTGTGGCTACCAACTTCCTGTCATCAAGCAGTTAAAAATAAAAGATTTAAAACTTTAACTCAATTTAGTTTCCTCTCAAGAATATAATGGACTAATTATCGGAAAAAAAACTTTTATGAATACAATATAACAAAACTAACAACAGCAATTTTTTTCAACTAACTACAAAGTTAGTGCCTATTTAATCTTTGATTCACTTCTTTTCCAGATGTTGAAAGTTGTAAATAAGAGATGATGATGAAATGTCTCTTAACTTTCAATCATTTGTCAAAATAGCCAAGTTTATGTGTAAGAATATGTCTCTCTGATGGAGGACTTACTAGCTCATAATCAATAAGCAATTTAATTATGTGGTGTCCTAATACTACTGACTACAAGGTGCTTGGCAAAGATTAATCAATAGAAAAATGTAAAGCATTTCTTTAGCTAGGCACAATATTATAATTACAAAAATAAATGGAATGGTGTGAAAAATTGTCTGAAGACTCAAGTTTACATTGATTCAATAGTGATCACAAATGTCAGGAAAGAATAAATCATAAAATCAAGATTAGACAGTACCAATATTTAAACAGAAAATTAGGTGCAAGTTTATGCCTTGCAGAAAAAAAAAACTCAAAAGAAATTATGAGGACAGGGACATAAGAAAAAAATCATACAAAGAGGAAATGTGACCTTGTTTCAAAAGAGTGAGAAATAATCTATTTATTTCCCTGCCGAGAGGTTTTACCTCTTTCACATGATGTAGATGTTTCAAACATTATTTTGTGAATGTACAAATTATATTAATTTTAATTTAAGAATCCATTTCAATTTTTAATATAAGCCACAAAATGAGTTGACTAGCAGGTTTCCTAGTCTGGACGAAATATTGGAACTTTTGGGATGTATTCCAAAACTAAAACCTGTAAGATAGAAACAAAAGGAGAATTAGTTTACACTTACAGTATTAGTATTTCAAATGTTAAACGTAATTATACCAAAATGTTTCTTCAAAATACTTGGCTCCTTTAGAAAATCTAGTACTATTTTGTTTCAAGATTTTTTTCACCCTGTAATAATTCTTGCATGTAAAAGAACTTCTGTCATGTTTGTCCTTTTCTTTTCCAAATCACATTAAAATAAGAACAATTTAAAAGTCATTTTACTCATTCAACCAAATATGGTAGCCATATGGCCGTATAGAAAAGAATGTCATATTGAAAACTTCAGACTGATGAGTCAGATGTTGAGAAAAAAAAAGTTTGGATATGGTCTATAATCAACCATTTTGTTATGCCTCTTATTTTTCTATCCCTCTTGACAAAAAAAATACCAATAGAGAAGTTCAAATCTTTTTAACATCTTTCTTCCAATAAAAATCATTTTGCTCTTTGCATAGGACTTTGAAATAGACTAAGGAGACTTAAAAGAATTACAACTATCACCATAAATTTTTTCTTTGTAAAAGATTTATCTGTACCAGACTTAATAGTGCAATATCCTTGAAACAAGTTTCTTTTCCTTGTTGACATCAAATATTATAGCAAAGTTCAATTTTGTGTTTTCTCATAAATGAAAATTCTATCTTCTTTTCCCGTGGTCATTAAAAATGCTTAATAGCTTCCTATACCTCCTCCTCAACTCTTACAAAGACTTCATGAATCAGTAACAAACTCAAATTGGTGAGGGGATAATTTAATTTTTATTCCAAGGAGAGAGAAAAGCTTAACCTAAAAAATAAATAAAAAATAAAAATGCAACTCACATATTCCATCATGCTACTTGAATCACACCGCTGTTTGTTTAACCTCCAATGAAAGCCAAGCTAGAGAAAGGAAAATGGTATGATTCATTAAAAAAATCCAATTATTTCTGGTTACTTCTGAACAATCGTTCATGGTCTCCAGTTTCATTCTAAAAAGGCTACCATGCTGTCATATCAAAATTTAAGCTCCCTCTTTTCAATAAAAAAAAATTGTGAATCCAAATAAAGCCCTGACATTAACCTCTTTGTGATATATAACATGCGCCATATGTCCAATTCTTTTGTGACAAATAGCCTAGCCCATGTACATTGTACGTCCTCATATCCACTGATTTCGCTGTTCCCCATGTCACTTAGACGTATAATGTATTCCATGTTTTATACTGCATAAAAGAGGCAATGAATGCTAAGCAATTTAAAATCCGATTTCATGATTCAATTCAGTGATGTTGAAAGTGTACGAATCATACCACTCTTCAAATGATAATAAGCTCCGTTATGGAAATAAAAAATACCTCCATCACGACGGGGCTAAGTGCTTCAAACCTTACATAAGGTCATTGCCCAAAAAACAGTTTGAAATCAACTGTCTGCATTGCCGTAGAAACAAGCGGAGTCTAATATCATATTTTAAAGATGGCAAATACAACGGAACCCTTGAAATATGATCCCATGGTTACATACAATCCCTTTTTAATGCCTGTTATTTCTATGACATTTATAATCCCATGAATCAAGAGAAAAGTTAGTGAATGAACTACAAGTGAAATGTTCAAAATATCTCAACTACGCTGAATTGAACAGTTTGTGAACAGATATCATACTGGGTAACGAGAAACAGTGGTTTAAACCTAACCAGGAAATGGAAGTGGAAAGTTTATAAGCACAAGTGATTTTTTTCCGACAAAACAAAAATGGTATATACTGACTCATTATTTTGAATAAGGAAACTATGCACAAGCTAATTTCAGACAAAAAAAAGTTAATAGTCTACTTACCTTTTGGTATAGATGACTATTTTCCCAATCCAAAACTTTTTCTAAGGAATGTCTGGTCTGAAGAGAAAGTGAAGAAAATTCCCCTTTTGTAAAGAAGTCATTTGAAAACTTAAATTGTATTTACTTACAGTAAACCTATTCCTCACCCTCCATTTTCATGACAAGTAAAAAAATACAGAAAAAATAAAATTACAAGTGGTTGGAAGTTTTGGTACAATGACCTACTTTTATTCCAAGAAAAAAAGTTTCAAATACACACAAAGGCACAGACATTCCTAAGATTTGAATGAAAAAAGAGCCTAACTCTCTTACCAAAGGAAAATTTGACAGCAAACTTTATTGCTAAATGAAGATTTTGATTAAAGTTACATGCTATCTGACGAGTGACTTGAACATAGATTACAATATCATTTCTTGAATTAATAATTAATAGATAAATTGAAATAGAAATTGGCTACCAGATGGCTGATAATGCCCCTTTGCAAATTAACGACCATATAAAATTATAACAAAAGATAATCTCCTCTATGAAAAAAAATGAACAAAGATAACAATAAACTTTGTTACTTCACTTGAAAACATGTTCAACTATCAAGAAAAACAATGCTTGTGATTTCAAAGCTTTTACATCCACTTACATTGTAGTTGATCAGATTAAACCTTGTTGGGTCTAATGAAAAAAAAAATGGCCATTTGTAATTAAAATGGACAATGTGATTAATGATGCCGTTGAGGGTTAGCTCTCCAAAACTCATTACTGGGTTGCCTATTCCAGATACAAATGTTCCTTGAATTCTGAAATGATGATTTTTTTTTTTCATTTAATAATTTGAATATCTTAGTTATTTGGCGCACAAAAAAAAAAAGAGAAATGAATAAGCTAAACTCACTCTTTTGCTGAGGCAGACAACAGGCCAGAGGGAACATCCTAGTGTGCAACAACAACAGATGCAACCACAGAAAAGCCACTTTATATTAACAGGGAGAGATTTGCGCAAAATATTGTTGATCCTTGAAATGGTTGCTTTGAATTCTTCTGGAGCAACCTGAGAACAGATACAGAATTTTATTTTGGACAGAACTCTATCTCAATCAAAACCTATCTTGGCATAATATTCATGGAACAGATCTAAATTTCTTGATCAGACCTATCAAATCTGTATTATTAAACAGGGATTGCAGTGGGGTTTTTATGTATTATCTAGAATTATTGCCTTTAACCACAATAAAGTTTTTTTTTACTACTAGGCAAATAGATGGCTTTTTTATATTCTCAGTTTTGTTGTAAAGGTCAATAAAACTTAATCACAGTGCTCTGGTCCATCAAAGATGTTCAAGATTTGTAGGTTTTATAAGGAATTTTTTTTTTACTTTTCAATCTGTATCTTATTCTCCCTTTATAGTTATATCAAGATTTTATAAGCATGATATATAATAGCACCAAGCAGTGACAAAAGGAAAACCAACCTTTCCTGAAAGACTCTTGGGAAATTCTGTATCAAATCTGTTGCTTAGACCAAATCTGGAAAATTATAACATATTTTACTTCAAGCCTGTGTTACTCAAATAAAACAAATATAATTGAATCTTTCTCATTTTCTTAATTAATCTGAATAAAAGCTCTATAACACCTGCAATAAAAGACAAAATCGACAAAATATGCTTGTAATTTTAAGACACTTGCTTGTAATTATGGCGTGTGTTAGAGGTCTTTATTCTAAGACCTTGACCATAATAATTTATACCGGCTATCCTAAAAACTAACTGGCCTATATCTAACTATCTAAGTACTGCTAATTATAAATAAACTATAAAAAAGATA
This sequence comes from Elysia crispata, assembly GCA_033675545.1. Taxonomy (NCBI): domain Eukaryota; kingdom Metazoa; phylum Mollusca; class Gastropoda; family Plakobranchidae; genus Elysia; species Elysia crispata. Next base: position 216,788 of record JAWDGP010001840.1, read on the forward strand.
TTAAACAATTACAAGTAGGCCTACATGTATGTGGTATTGCTCTTCCTCACTTCTTGTACACAAACACTACAAGTTAACGCACATTTGTACCTGAATGGAATCCTGCGACTCTCTGGTTAAGACAAATACTACACAATACAAACCAGAGAATTTCAGAATGTTCTAGGCTAAATCATCAGTAAATGCCACCTTCTCAGGCTTCTGCGCTGCTCCTGGTGTAAGTCTAACTGCCAACCACAAAAACAGTGATACTTACCAACCATGGAACCTGATGTGTAAAGAGCACCATGGACGAAAATAAACAAAAGAAACATATCTAAACTGATAATTCTAAATAAAAAAGGCATATCACTATAGTACAACTACAAGACCAATATAGCCTGCTGCTTTCACGAGAAAGTCTCTCTCTCTCTCTCTCTCTCTCTCTCTCTCTCTCTCTCTCTCTCTCTCTCTCTCTCTCTCTCTCTCTCTCTCTCTCTCTCTCTCTCTCTCTCTCTCTCTCTCTCTCTCACTTATCTTCAATCACCACAATGCATCCGAAAAATATAAATTTTAAGGTCTACATGAGTTGTCTCGGATAGATCAAGAAATGGTGAGGGGGAAAAAAAGAAAAGAAAAGAAAAAAATTCTAGATCCAGGCCCAGACTCTAGGTTAGCCTCGATCATGAATCAAGAAAATCTGAATTTCAAGTCTAATCTAAGCTCTTTCACACTGCCTATTTCAGATGGAGAACATTGTTTAGCATCCTACATTGTCACATTTCCTGCACCACGTATAATAATCGGATCTGGTACAATCACGGAGAAGTTGTCAATCGGATCGTCATCTTCGTCTCTTTCTTCGTAGATAGTGTCGAAGTCAGCCATTGTTTGGTAAACTAAGCAAGGCCAAGATGTGCCGGTAAGGGTTAGTGATTTTTCCGATAAATATTTTAGTTCTCAAATGTTGCAGTCACACGGAACAACTAGAAAATTCACAATCGCTCTTTTTTATTAGTTTTATATGGTTGAAATTTTTAAGAGTACTTCATTTTCGATTGCAATTGAATTATAATACTCATGGTATTTTAAAATTTCTTTGTAATATTTGTTTTTTCTTATAATTTTTTTCCAATTTTTTTTTCAAGAGAAATAGAAACGACAGGTTTCAAGTCTGGCAAGTATGTTTGTTTTGGTTGTTTTTTTTAATTCCCCTTGAATTTTTTTTTTTTACAATAGTGTTAATACTTAAAAAATAATACTACTACTGCTACTACTACTACTACTACTACTACTACTACTACTACTACTACTACTACTACTACTACTACTACTACTACCACTACTACTACTTCTACAAGTAAGAATTATAAGAGCTAGAATTTTAGCCCACCAATTCAAGCATTTTCGGTCATTTTCACTTAAAAGCCTTACCCTAACCACTGCTGAGCACTACCTAAAATTCTAGCTCTTATAATTCTTACTTATATTAACACAATGGTTTGCCTCCTCTAGATCTTAATTTTACTACTACTACTACTACTACTACTACTACTACTACTACTACTACTACTACTACTACTACTACTACTACTACTACTACTACTACTACTGCTGCTGCTGCTGCTGCTGCTGCTACTACTACTACTACTACTACTACTACTACTACTACTACTACTACTACTACTACTACTACTACTACTACTACTACTACTACTGCTGCTGCTGCTGCTGCTGCTTCTCAACATCGACCGTATATAAGGAAAAAACAGATCAGGCGAGTCCTCAGTCAACTCCGCAGTACGCACAATAATTGTGCTGAGGTTTTGTGCCGATGAAACAGGGCGTCTGATATGATCGAAGCAGGAATGTCCTGAGACTAGTGGCTCAAAGGTTACACTGTAATGTCAGCACAAACTCAAGACTGGCTCAACCTTTTGAGATAATTGATTGTGTAATGATTGCCCAAGAAGTGGGCAAACACTACTGAATAAGACCGACATATGGTCCTGACCTACCTGTGAAATCGGTTCCAAATAAGTAGGATACTACAACTGCAGTAGGAGTTCGGGGATAACGTGGTCAAGTATCTGCCATGCCCGTTCCACGACGACTTCGGGCCGAAGGTCTTCTCAACCGCCGACCCTATGTGGGGATAGTTTTAGCAGCCCAGCGACGTCCACGCCGCCTAACCTGGACAAGACAGCATCTACCGGTCAACCAGCTAGATACTACAGAGGCAAGCAGTCCTCTTCTTTGATAAAAGCACCACCATGACTGTCGAGGGCCGGTGTGGCGAAGACAAGGAGAACGTTTTGCTGTGATCCAGCATTACTGATTCGAAGGCGGACCAGTGTCCATGTCTGGGACGGCACTTTTTCCAATATCGGACTCCTCTTCATAGTTTTTCAAGGACCTGTCAATGCACAAACCTACCTACGACTGTAGTACCAGAGCTGAGACGTCATCATCTTCAAGTGTTTCAATATGACAACGCCAGGGCACACACAGCACGTGCTTCACAGGCCTTCTTGCAACATTAAGATATTCATGCTTTGGGCTGGCCAGCATTTTCGTCCGACATGAGTCGCATTGAGCATGCTTGTGACGAGCTTGACCATCGCGTTTACAGAAGGGATTAGATTGAAAATCTACAGCAACTGGAATGAGCCATACACCAAGACTCGGCAGCTATACCTCAGAGCCTTATCAGATCCATGAGGAGACGAATAATAGTTTGCAAAAACGCGTAAGATGGACACACCAGCTACAAAAAAGCAACAACATTGCAATAAGTGAGACATTTTTTGCTATTATACATTTTGACGTACATGCATATAAAATGTATTCACAACAAACTCCCTCGTCTTTTTCTTTTCTTATTCTCACAGGATTATTTTAAAGTATCAATGGGTTTTTCCATAAAACAATCCAGACAAAATCTATAAAATTGAATTGTTGGTAAATGAAATACCAAGTATTGCGTTTTTAATGTGTTTGAGTATATAGTTGTTAGTGAAATAAAATAAGCCTATACTCAATATTTTAACAAACTAAAGACAAATTAACGCAATCTCAAAGGCTTGCATTATCCCGTTACAAGTTTTGTTTTAAATAATATTTGCAATAGAAACGGTCAGGACCAGTGATATAATTCAGTAAAAAGATGATTATTGAAGGTTGCGTGGAAAAAAATTAAAACATCCAACTTTGATTTTTTTTTCTTTCATGGACACAGCTTTTCTCCCACATTAAATTGCGCATTACATTTGTCTAAAGTGGATCACATCAGCACCACGCAATTACGGTTTCTGTGAAAGATAAACAAAGGAGAACTGTGTGAAGAATTATTTTACATTTGGTCTATTTTTTGCTTGAAAGCTCTACTCCGTTAACTTTACATTAGAAAGAATGTCATCTTGGCGCCATATATGAGAAGTAAATGATTCATTGTTCTGTATTCTTAAAAATTGTAAATTGATTGGCTGTTGGGGGTATAAATCTTAACTTACGTAAAACTGTGTTTTTCTTCAACGTAGAATGTCTTCGCCACCTATTCATTTGAACGGGTAATCATGCTTTTAGCCCATAATGATATCAAAATATCATTGGGAACGTGTAATTTCATACGACACCGGTTATTCACTGCCTTTGCCAAAGCCTTGCCTATGCCATACCGGCTAGGTAGATTTCAATATTTTTCTATATTTAGCGTTTTACATTATCAAGTTTTACATCGAACAAAAGAAGAAAATCTAATAACTTTTTCTCCTGAAATTATTTATAATAAACATTATCTACTATGATTATAGGATTGTAAATTTCGCAAAGTTATAGATCTGAGAATAACATTATTAAATTTGATAAAAATAAAAAAAAAAATTTATTTTACATATCTGGCAATTCCAAGCCTAAAACGGAAGAAGATGGTGATTAGAGAAAACAGTGAAAGTCTTAGCGTATCAACATTGCGAACCGAGTGGTTACAATGAATTAGTATCAGTTTTATGTTTCTGGAAGCTTCGATATTTCAAATTTCATTTTCTTTGTGTTTTTTCGTATGAGTTCTTCGAATTCAGGCGGCTCACTAGACGGACAACAGTCCGCAAGGTAAATATGTGAACGCTCTCCCTCTAAAAATCCTGATTTTCTTTTGTTGACAAAATCACAAAGTGACAAAGAGACCCTCGGACTCGGAGTTGGGGTTAACTTGGCTAGATTACATCTAAAATCAAAATCAAGAACCATCTTCTTTGTTTAGTTTTTTCTTTTTCAATTCAATGCTCTGCATATATCTAGATCTACTGTAATCTAGATATATAGGTTTATCTGGAATCTAGGCTAACACTTTTTTTTTTTTTTGTATCACATTGAAAGAACAGAGATTCTAGATCTAGAGTCTTTAGAGATTAGATCTCTGTGATTATGTTGTAAGTTTTAATCTAGATTCTAGATCACACCTCTCTCTCTCTCTCTCTCTCTCTCTCTCTCTCTCTCTCTCTCTCTCTCTCTCTCTCTCTCTCTCTCTCTCTCTCTCATTGGGGAGCTATAAAGCAACATAGATAGTTTGCAAAGTTAAGTTTAGAAATTAGACTTTGAATTGAGTAGGAATGATATTTATAGTAAATTGTAGGCCTACGTTTTTCTTATGCTTTTTTTTAAATAACCATTGCTTGAAACTTAATCCTAATTTTATGTCAAAGTACAATGAACTGCCCTTGCCCACATTTTCATCTCTGACAAAGGAATTATTTCTTTTTGGTAATCATTATATTTATTTCTATCTTCAGTGAACTGACAGGCAACTTTGAAATTACTGGCACTGAAGGAAAGAAATCACCATCACCAGATATGTCGTAAGCATATTCATATCATTTACTTTAAGGTTTTCTTTCTATAGTTATTATATCAACAGCTTAATTATTAATCTTAAATGTTATTGCAATTTGCATGAGAATCAGAATTTAAGATTTTTTTAAGTTGATGTCAACTTGCAATTAGTGAGTTATTCTAAGTAGTTTTGTGATCACAATGTGAGATAACTTGAACTTCAGGTTCAAATCTATGACTGACTACAATTTTAAAAGCTTTTCTATGACACTTAAAATTTTACCAGACAGAGGAGCACGCATTCCTTGAATTCATTAAAAAAATTTTTTATGTTCTAGGAAGGCGTGTTCAAACAACTCTGTTTTTAGCACTCATGCCCTGGATTTGCGTTTGGGACACTTTTCGTGAATATTTTGAAGTACGTTAATGTATAGAGGCTTCCTGTTTTCTTGACTTCTTCCGTGCAATTCTGAGCATCATGGAGATACCCGATTTGACATATTTTCCCTACAAGTAGTGGTCGGAAGACAGATACCTCCGAACAAGCCGATCGGTCACTCTCAACTCATTTTGTGTAAAACCTTGTCTCCAAACCCCAGCACATAATAGATCTCAAACTCTTTGATGCTAGACTCTAGGTCTGCATTAAGATCACGGTCACAAATGTCTTTCTAGCTAAGGGTACGTTCAGTTTAAAGTTGATGTTCAAATACAATGAATGTTGCTTGTTCCTGTTAACCTAGACAAATGTTTGTCAAGGCAGAGCTAGGCCTAATCCCACTGAAGGACCAAAGAATTGAACATAGAGATCACTATTGTCAGTCCAACATACTTCATTTTGAGCTATCTATCTGTCATGCTAACTGTCAATAGATTGGTCCGACCAGCTTTTTTTTCATACTCACATACTGATTGATTAAGCTAGAGGTGGGCCCAGACTGATGTCATCATTACCCATGTCTTGCACATGTGTCACAAGCAAATCTGGGTTACAAACGGCCCCTTTGAAGTCTTAGGGATAGGTAGACCTAGCATAGGCGGAGACAGACAACTGGTGTCGGGTGCGTCAGACTAAGCTACCTTAAGGAGAGGGGGTGTCTCTCTCACTGACGACTTTGGATAAAAAGCTAGGCTGCCTGTCCACAAATTGTATCTACACAGTGAAAAGGAGAGGTAAAGCATGCTTGTTTTAAGAATAACAACAGCTTCATCGACATTTAAAACCTGTGAATGGGATGATAGTCACATTCGCAGTGTGTCAAATTTCTTAAGAGGCATACATTTTCTTCCTCTAATTGAGGACTGATTGTTCAGAAAGCAAGATATAACTTCGAATTAGAAATAAGGCGAAAACGGATGAGTTTAAGAAAGTTTGTGGTTTTGAGGGATTCAATCTAATCATGCCCCACTGTATTTGAAACATTCTCACATATGTTATTCTTTTTTTTACTGTGAAGCAAAGTATTTTACACGGGTCACTTACGTAACTGCTATTAAACATCTCCTTTTTCAGAAAACGAGTGGCTGCCAAGGAGCGCATCCAGCAATATTACTCACAGCTTACAGAGGGATGTGGTAATGACTCTTGTACAAATGAGAACTGTGCATCTAGTAGCTCATTTCGCTTCAAAGATATAGACAGGAACAAATTGGCTGTGGAAGCTATTAGCTTATCCAAGGATAAAGCTGAGCTTTGTGAGCGTCGGCCTAGCAAGGTTTCACGATTACCAACCCCAGAGGGTAAACAAGAAGGTGGCCCATCATGTTCTCCAGCCAATGTCTCTGCCCCCTCTCCTTCTTCAACATCTTTATCTTCTTCAACAACATCAGTGGCTACTTCGGTGACTGCTCCTGGTGGACCTGTAGGCCAAGGAGCAAAGGCAAAAGTTCCATCACCTACCTCTAGCTGCAAGTTAGATTTAACTGCTAATAGCAGTGCAAAAGGTAGGACAATAGGTGTGCTTTTAAATTTCAAAATGTTATGTCTATCAACTAGTCTTGATTAGCGTGATGCTTGAGTTCTGGGTTTAAAAAGTGAACTAATTTATGTTGTCATGATCCAGTGCTAGATTCTTGGCTCCTTGATCTGGAGATCCAAGATTGGAACATTGAATCTTTAGTTCAAGATCTTGTAAGTATGCTAGGATGACATGCTGTTTTTTTAATGTCTCCTCTTTGAGTTTGAGTTCAGATAAAGATTTTTGGTTGATCATGGCTTATTGGGGAACCTTTTTGCTACTTTTTAAATGTTTTAATAGGAAAGAGTTATACATGACTATGGTCGATTTAGTATCTCTTGGAGAAAACTGAGAAAAATTTCATTTGATGTTAATCAATCTCTAAATTCAGATAAAGTTCTTCGTGAAGAAGCATCCTTGTTTCTGGGAAGTGCTTTAAGAATTTTTTTTTATGGTTTTTTCTGTGTATCAACATAAAGGCTCAAACTTTGACAAGAGCATGAAATTAACATACATCTCAAACCAGTCTCAAAGTGTGAAAATTCAAATTTATAGATAAAAGTGATTTGATTCAATTTTTTTCGTAGTCTTAAAAGGTAATATTTCATATAATGTAAGTATGCTATACGGTCAACCCTAAAACGTCACATTAGATCTCTTCTAATGTTTTATTTTGTATTTTTTTGCCTGAAACTTATTCTATATCAAAGAGAAAGGTTTGAATTAAAAAGCAAATGGTTTTGGAGGTATATTTTTAGACTATTTAAATGAAATGTATGGTTTTCATCACCACAGATTGATCTTCCCGACCTTACTGATGACTTTAAAAGATTGAACTTTAGCTGCCTTATGAGCAAAAAAAATCTCCCAGTAGTACTTTGAGTGAGAAAATAGATGTTATTAGTCATTAAAATGTTATATTTGAATAGAAAGACTCATAATTGATTGTAGTAATGGACTTCAATTAGGTAGGAAGAACTTGTTCCAGAATTTTGTGTTTACAGCTTTTAAACTGATTTAGACTTCAGTGTAAACTACCTTGATATTGATTCTTCCCCAAGAGCTAGAGTCTAGAATATCTACAATGGTGATTAAGATTCAACAAATTAATCATTTTGTTCTTCCCAATGTTACGATGACATAAGTTTCTGTCATTGTAATATCGGGAAGATCCAAGGAATATAGATCTATATTTGTTCACACATTGTTGTAAACAATTATCAACCTGAAAATAAGTTACAGACGTGCAACTCCCACTTTTATCACCCTAGATTTAACAAATATTGAAATTAGATAGAGAAAAATATTTAAAAGCCTGTAAGAAATGGTAGTAATGAAATTTGCGTCATCATGATATCAGAAGAACCTGATAATCAATAAATCATGCCAAATCTTTTGTATGAGTTGCCCAAAGTTTGAAACATGCTTAGATTTATTTAAAAAACAAAATGATTAAATCTTTTGAAACAAGCACTTGAAACGAAAGTGTCAAAAAGATCTGTGTTCAGATTTATGTGGGACCTTTAAGGCTTCCCGACATTATGGTCAGGAATTATTTTCTCCCGTATGCTATCCTCCTGCAGTGATAATCAATATGAAACTGAATGGCGCTTTGTTTATTGAGACTAGAAGTAGAATAAAGAGGGTTTTACGTGGAGAAAGAGTTCATTTCCAGTGAACTTGACAACAATCGTTCAGTCCAGTAAGTGACAGTAAACAAGGAACGATGTTAATTCCGTACATTATAGTATGAAACGACCCAGTTTGTTTTCAGAGGCCCAGTCAGATTTAAGGGTTTGCATTCAGCTTGATTATTGTAGTGAAGATTTTATGCACCCTTCTCTGTTGAAGCATGTATCTAGCTTGCTAGGCTGTTACAACAGCTGATCTAAATGACATAGAGCATAAAGTTGGGAAGCACAAATTAAAGATTAGATTTAATAGGAATTTTGCTCTCTGTTAGTTCTGTTTTTTTAAGTGAAAAGGTACCATTAAGGAAAGAAATGAAAAAAATATATGTTTAACGAACATAATTGTCCACTTTGTAAAAATAGTTTTGCATTTTATGAAAGAAATGAAAAAATATATGTTTAAGAACATAATAGTCGTGCATAATAGTATAAATGAGCTTTTTGAAAAAACTTATACTTTTTAAATCTAAAATAAGCATATATTCCTCATCTTCCTAAATTTCCTTTCTCTCTATAGATAAACAGCTCTTGGAAGTCCTTGTAGCATGTTTATATTCATACTAAATAAACAAATCGCTTAAACAGATTTTTTTTTTCATCAGACAGAGAACCAGAGTTCTTGACGGAGGAGCTGCTTAATAGAGTGATTGAAGAGTGCCAAGCCAAAAAATCGTGGTCTAGATTAATACACTTGATTGGATCAGTCTTCAATAATCCTGAGTCCATACTTTTGAGCTTTCGTGTAAAAAATGAATCAACCCATAACCCAACCTCTGCCTGTGATACTGACATTAATTCAACTTCAAAAGCCTTAGGAACTGGCACCCCTATGGACTGCTCTGAGTCTGATTCAAAGCTGAACTCTTCTCTCGTCAGTAGTGACAGAAAATTATCTAGTACTGTAGATGCTGGTGATGTTTATCCTTTAGACCTAGCCTCATTGCGACGTGCTTATAGCCACCTGGCCGAAGTTCCTGATCAGCCATTCCAAGGGGCTCTCATCAATGCCCTTCTTGCCTTGGCTCCCACAGTCGACCGGGATATCCGCTATAGGGGAGCCTTGGACCGGGACCCAAATTACATTTTGGTTTTTGTGGTGGTTCTGGAGATTCCAATGCTTCATTGGCCAGAATATTTGGAAAATGCATTTCCAAGCATATGTCGTGCAGTTGGGCAACTGCCAGTTCTCTATCAAGCTAGGCTGGCACATATTTGGGCAGGATTTGGTGCTGAAAAGCTTCGGGACATGGTGCACTCTTTGCAACAACTTATTACTGTGCAGGTGAGCTGAAAATTCATATTAAGTTTATACTTACAAGACTTCTGTTGTTGGCTTTACAACTGTATCCATGCCAAAAAAGGAAAGATTACTCGCATAATGTATTTTCTTTATTTTCTTCAAGGAACAGCTTTCAAATCAGTTTTGATGCTCATGAGAATAAGAATTCTTTTGCACTGTGTAGCTGTTTTGTGATCTTTCTTTAAACTTTGTTTATTTTGTTTGTGATGATAATGATATTACTTTATTGCTTGCGATAAACACTAACACTTCTCTAATTGCATGCACATGCACTGACACAATGTTTTTGAAACAAGGAAGATGTCAAATTATCCCTCAAACCATTGTCATAAGATTTTTAGCAAACACAGTAAAATGCAGAGAGAAAGAGTAAATTCATAGAGGGATCCCAACCAGTTAATCAGATTTTTTTTTTTTCTAAAATTTACTGTTTTGTGTTTTTTTTTTTTCAAATAGTGTATTGATAGTATTTCAAAATTTGGTAATGAGATAAGTAATTATAAAAAGAAAACTTCGTTGTTTTTTTTTTTTTTAATTATAATTGTTAATGTTATGTTGTGGATTTTTTTTTGTTTTAAAAGGGAAGGCCTTGTGAAATATTTTACTGTCCCTGGACTGAAGTGGCAGATTTGTATGATATTGTTAAATCACAATCCTGCACTCATTTTTTGCTCTTCAAATTTTTCCATTTTTCATGTCATAAATACAGATGCAATCTTTCCAAATCATATTGCATAACTATGCCCTGCTTTTTTTCTACCATCATTTTTTTTTCTATTACAGGTCATCAACAATGAATTAAACTGGTCAGCAACAAGGCGTCCTGGGGATATTCCAGCCATCACTGGAGCTACACGGGTTCTCAAAATTCTCTACTATGCCAGCATGCTTGGTGGGAAGATGGACCCACTTGACCTTGTGGAGGAAGAAAAGCGTCTCTCTGAAGCAGATTCTCTCCAGGAACACATGCAGGGAGCATTTGGCTTTGAGATCAAAGACTCTACACCTCCAAAGGAAGACCCTCTTGGTCAACAGCTGGGCGTACAGGTCATCCACTGTAGAGAACCTCTTGTTCCTTGGGAAGATTTCATAAATGAACCTCTCAATGACAATCTTGAGCTCGGTGATGACTACACAAACTATCGTCTTGAGTCTGAAAATAAATTTTCTTTTGTGCCCTACCATTTCATCCTTACGACAGCCTCAAAGCACACAAGCATGTATTACGACAATAGGATACGTATGTTGCATGAAAGGAGAGCAGCATTTGTACAAACCTTGGTGCACGGGGGCCCTCCAAATCCTTTCCTTAGGGTCCGTGTTCGCAGAGATCATATTGTAGATGATGCCCTTGTAAATGTAAGTTTTACTTTTTTTTTTATTTTGTGAACTTCTCTTATTTTTTTTACCCCCTCAAAACACTCATGCACTTTACTTATTTGTCACTCGTAAATTACCCGTAAAGCATTAAAATTTAAAAAGGTTTGACATCATTTATGGAATGGAAAAAATGTCCTTTCTTCAAACATGCAAACCCTGTGGCCCATAGAAATGATGCATGAAAATAACTTATGGAGTACTGAAGTGGAAATATATTGCATAGCAAGCTTTATGGAAGAAAAAGAAATGAAAAACACAATTCTTGGTATTGATCTCAAAGGTCCGCTGAAAATTCCCTCAAATCTGCTCCTTAAGATGTTTTGTTTTCCAGGAGGAAAGAATACAATTACTTGTGAGGTGACTTATCCCCCAGTTTTTTAAAGTTGTAAACAGAACCAGTTGTCAGTTTTGGATTTTAAGTTAAGATTTTAGATATCTAGAAAATTGAAGCAATGTAGATTAATTCAATGCTTCTTTGGTTCAACAACTCAAAAACTGGATCTTTCATACGTTTAATGTTGAAAATTAGGGCTAATGAATGGTTAAGTCAAAAGTTTTTGTGAAAACAACAGCTTTGAACCACATAACCATGTCTTTCAGTCTGACAATACAAATTTAGTTTTATTTACTATGTAAAGAAAAAGACCTGCAGCAGCTGGTGGTGAGCAGTGCTTCATTAATGCTGAGCATATAATCTAAGTTGTATGATTAAAGCTTGGGCTTCATGATACAGCTCCAGGTCTCTGAAATGAAATAATATATGTAGAAATAGAAATAAATATGTCTTTAAACTCATGTAAAGGTGTGATCTACATAAGCTCAGTAATATGTTTTGTTATACTCTCTATATTCTTTTCTCAGCTGGAGATGATTGCCATGGAATACCCAAGTGATCTTCGAAAACAGTTGTTTGTAGAATTTGAAGGCGAGCAAGGCTTGGATGAGGGTGGTGTTTCAAAAGAATTTTTTCAACTCATTGTTGAGGAATTGTTCAATCCTGACATTGGTAGGTTTCTTTATATTGCTCTTACTATTGTCACTTATTAACTTAGTGACTTATGTTGCTGTGTAGATTTCCATATTTATAAATTTGGGCTATAGCAAGGTTTGAAAAGCAGTATTGTTTTATTTTCAATGAACATTCTGTGTGATTTTTTATCTTGAAACTTTTTATTAGGATTTTCTATTTCATTACTTATTATCCTTTTCAGGTATGTTCACCTACAATGAGCAGTCACATCACTTCTGGTTCAACTCAATGTCATTTGAAAATGATGCTCAGTTTACCCTCATTGGTATTTTACTGGGTTTGGCTATCTACAACAGCTGTATCCTTGATATACACTTCCCTATGGTTGTATACCGCAAACTCATGGGCAAGAAAGGAACTTTTAAAGACCTCTATGATGTAGATCCAGTAAGTACATGAATAGTTTTTTTTTTTTTTTGAAGCTCAAGGTCTTCTGTATACTTAGTATTGACAGATTTATGATTTATTGTTTAATTTATAAGTTCAGACCATTTTAGAAAAAATTGCAAATGAAAAGTGATATTTTGGGTTTCTTTTGGCAACAAGCTTACCAGGTACCTTATTGTTTAGAACTGCACTCTGCTAAGAAAAGCCTAACTATGGTAGTAAAACAAGACAATCTCCTTTAATAGATAGCTATCAAATTCTTCTTTAAGTTGTTCTTAGTGTATGAAGTGATAGCATTTGCAGGAATGCACATTGATGTGAAAAAACAAAAGAGAAAAATTTAATGTGTTTGTGAGAAAACATTTTAACAAAAAAAAAAATATTCAGTTCTTCTTAGATCTGTGAAATACCTTTAACTGCCCCCACAAATTCCACCAAAGTCTCATGACTTTTTGTGAAATCACATCCCCTATCGTAGAATACAATCTAGATTTGGACCACACTCAAAGCAAAGGAAATAATCTCAGGTCATCATCAGTTAAATGCCTTGACATTTGTTAATTCGGTATTATTTCACTCAAAAAAAAAAAAAAATTCAATGTATAAAAGCTCAAGTTGTGGTTTTGAGACGAAAATCTCATCATCCGCAATATGATTTTGAACAATACCCTCTGAAGTGAAGCTTCACTATTTGGCTTTATCAACGATCCTGTGCACTGGTTTTTTTTTTGTTTTAACATTTTTGTCAGCACCATTGAGACAGGTATTGTTTTTTTCCCTCCATCTATAGACACTGATGAAGAGTCTTTCAGAGATGCTTGACTACAACGATGATGATTTCCAGGAAGTGTTTGAGCAGACATTCCGAATTGGCTATAAGGATGTGTTTGGTAACAACCTCACATATGACCTCAAAGAAGGAGGGGAAAACATATTCGTTACACAAGAAAATAAACTGGTATGTCAGAGCTAAATTACTGAGGGAAGAAGTTAGCATGTCATAGAGTTTTTCTGACAGCTTTTTATATTTTGTTTCATTATTGCTTACTATGGTCAAATTCATCCCTTTCGACAATGAGCAGAACATAATTTGGTTTGTATAAAGTACAGGTTTATTATATTTAATTAGTGATTCATTGTTGTATATTATATATTTTTTCCACCGCATACCATGTGTGAGTAAGATTGAAAAGTGCATCGAAGGACAAGTACTAAATTACTTGGAGCAATGTGACCTTTTATGAGGATTACATTAATAGTTAACCATTTTTACATATATTTAAGTACTGCCTTATAAATTTTTTATGCTTCAAAACTCTTGCAAGGTTTTATAAACTTCAATCTATTTAAAATGTTGGTTGTTTCTTATTTGTTTATATTGACCAAAATTTTTAACCTACTCTAATATATATAGTATAGCACACTATTCACAACTTGTGAGTTTCTCGATGATAGTTATAATTGCATCCGTATAAGGGCTACTGTAATATTGTATCCACTGTTAAAGCTTCTCTTCATTCAAATTGATAGTAGTGCAGGACGCGGCTCACATGATTTCAGAAGTGAAATAATCTGCCTGAATTATCATAATCTTTTTTTTATACTGGATTTTCTTTACAGGAATTCGTGGACTTGTATGCAGATTATTTACTGAATAAGTCTATTGAGCAGCAGTTCCGTGCCTTTAAACGAGGTTTCCTTATGGTAACATCAGAATCTCCTCTCAGACAGCTATTCCGCCCAGATGAGATAGAAGTGCTTGTCTGTGGAAGCAAGGTATCTAACCTATCTATTTCTTTTTCTCCTCCTCTATTTCACTCTTCTTCCAGTGTGCTCTCAAAGTTTAGTCCACCATTGGTTGAATTGTCTTGGCAATTGATAAAATAATAAAACAAAAAAAAAGGCCTGAGATCTCTTGTTTTGGGTCAACAAAAACATTCCTCAAACTACTTTCCCCATCATCTGATGCTTCTTTCATTTCTTTGTTTTGTTTACCTGGCTGTAATAATTTAGTTCTGCAGCTTTAATTAAGCATTTTAAACTTTCAGTCCCCACTGAAACCTTGAAAGTCCATTGGCTTGAATCATTTCATGGGTGTTGGCTGTTATCCTTTGAGCCTGAGCTGCAAGACTCATGGAATGAACATTATAAGGAAATGCATATGTTCATTATTTTATTTTTTATATTAAAGAAAAAATTGAGATTGATTGGATAGAGTTTTATTCAGGATACCATTTTTTGAGACCTTAATTCAATCCTCATTCAATATTTATTGTCAGTGATGCCAATTTTACATAAATTAACGGATTTTCATTTAAAAAAAATAAAATCACCGGTCAAATTTCGTAAAAGTCAGTCAAATTCCATCAGCCACTTATGTGTGGTGCATACCCTGCCAGAGGAAGAGAAACACAGTCATAGTGCAACTCTGCGAGGAGTTACGGAAAAGGGGGAAACGGGGGAAATTTTCCAGAAATAGGGAACTGTAAAAAAATATAAAAAATGTTGCAAAATTTAGGTAACTCTTAAGTGACTAAGGTAATGCGTAATCTGAAGGCTTTTACTGCCTAGGCATGCTGCCATGATATAGATCTAGATAAGATCTATCTATAGTTTAGGTTAGAGGCCTCAGTCTGTCTTTCGGATTATGTTATTTTATAAAAATAAGATTGATCTAAAGGTAAGCTCTATCTATAATCTAGATTTATGCCAATGGAAGTTCTTAAGTAATTTTCAAAGTTTAGGTCTAGATTAAATGTACGCGGTGTGGTTTTCAACAAATGATTAAAGTGGAGGATTGTGTTAGGCGAAGTGGCTGCTCTGACGGGTGTAGCTCTCGAATCTATGTTAGATCTAGGTAGATGTTGAGAGGTTAGATCTAGAGTTAAAACTTGATTTAGATCTGGTCTAGATCTATATAGATCTATATACATTAGATCGATATGGAGGGATCAGATCTAGAACTAGATCTAGTGTCTGGGTGAAATCTATGTCTAAATTCTAGATTCTGGATCCATATTTAATGTGGAGGAATCTGGTCTAGAACTAATCTAGATCTAGTGTCTGAATGAAATCTAAATCTAGATTCTAGTTCCTTATAGGCTAGACACTGGTTCAATATGGGAAATTTGATATATGTTCATTGCTGTTTTTTCAAAAGCAAGAATGGGGAGGGGTGTGCAATTATTTTATGAGTCTTTTATTTGGTATGGGTAAGATTCTAGGGTTGTGTTTAGATACAGGTGTTCAATATGCTAGGCCACAGTGTTGCGCGAAAAAGTTCAGTAAAAAAAATTGATTCAGTTGGCATCACTGTTACTGTATAATTGTTCTGCTTTTGCTTCTTATTGACAATATTTTTTGGCTCAGTAAGATTGAGCTTTTTGTTAGTTTTTGTAAATTGATCTTACAAGTATAAGGAAATAGTTTTTGGATCTGGGCACATTTGGGAAGTACAAATGTGTTGTTGGTTTTTATAAATAAAAAAAAATAGAAGCATAGAAAGTTCATATACCATTAAATATTTAGACTAAAAGAATGCCAGTACTAAAGGAGTAACCACAAATTACATATTTTATTCCCAGATATTTGACTTTCAAGCATTAGAAAAAGCTACTACATATGATGGTGGTTTTACAGAAGACTCTACCACCATTCGGTATGAATTTCTACTATTTTCACTTAATGTGGATTGACGTGGTGAATATAATAGTAACTTTTTACACAAAGTGAAGGGTTTTGCTGCAAAATTTAGATTTGGATTTCTATTCGGTCCTATCAATCCAGCTGTAACGGAATTTTTTTTTGTTTATCAGCATAACGTCCACAGATTTTTTTTTTTGATTAAAAAAAGATTAAACATCAATGACCTCTGAATTTGTATGCTTAGTTGACTATGATTTTCGTTCTGTTTTTGCATGAAATCTGCATTAAAACCTAATTGTCTTGCTTATGGTTATCCCTTTGATAAATTCCATCAGCCACTTTTGGTCAGTGGTGCATGCTCTGCCAGAGGAAGAGAAACGCAAGCTGCTGCAGTTCACTACAGGCACTGACCGTGTTCCTGTTGGCGGCCTGTCCAAACTTAAGATGATAGTGGCAAGGAATGGGCCAGACTCTGATAGGTGGGTCTATACACATGGAAGTTTCATGTTTGTTTGTTGTTTAGTTGGAAACAGCTAGGTAAATGGTATTTAATCAGGAGAACTAGAACAGGACTAGGGCCTTGAAGGTGCAAATTAGTTTTATTTTCAATATACTTTCTCACAATTTAAATTTTTGAGAGATCTTTGCATATGAACACATCAGTCTCATTTGTGATTTACAGTCATTGTGAATGTAAGTAAATGTCATTAAATTAAAAAAAACAAAAAACGGCACAAATATCTTTAAAGAAAGCTATAGACTAGATATATTTGACAATACATTGCTGAGCTTATGTATAAGACATAAACAATTTAAATGTTGCTTCTGAATTATTGGTAAATTTTAATAATTACGTGTGATCTACATATGGTCAGAAGGGCTCATAGACCTACATGAAGTAGGCAATTAATGATATCTAGCTGGATTCAACATTGTCTTGATTACTGGTGCTAGTGTTTGGATTAGTTTAGATTTGACATACCTAAAACTATCAAATTTCAAATTGTCATTTTACAAAATATTTACTATCTATTGAAAAGACATAAATTTTTTCCAGCATATGAGTATCGAGAAATCATTTGAAGTATTAGTCATTGTAGAATATGCTTTTGATCATTTTCAAGTTTTCTTCATTTAAATTTTTTTTTATTGTTGTATTGATTTGTGCATCTCCAGTGGTTGGTAGTGACACCACCAGCAATATGATTCTCAGAACAAATGCTATTGTTTTATACATATGCAAAGCTTATATCACCAGAACTGTTTGTGAGTTGCCATGCCCCAATGAAGTGAAAAAAAATTGGTTTGTGATTCCTTTATATCATAAAAAAAACTCCTAGCTATTTTTTCAACAAGAAAGTATGTGTTTGAGATACAACAAAAATAATAATTTAAAAAATGTTGATGCAGATCAAGGAAGTGGGTGTAGCCACCAAAATCTGAATTGATAAGCTACATTTTATTGTAAAATATGAAGCAATCACCCAATATAGGTATAGTGTTGTAGGAAATTTGATGTTGAGGTATATGATAATAATGAGCATTAATAAGGTATTAGTCACTGCAATGATAATGAAGCTAATTAAACATGAACACTTTCGAATAGCATATAAAAATAAGAAGATTATAATTTCATATATAATAAACATAGCCTGTTCAAATGAACTACATTGAAGAAATTCAAACTTCTTAAGTTATAGCCTCTACAGTTATACAATTGCACTGAAGAAAAACAAACTTTACAACAATGAATGGTAGGGAAGAATTCTACAAAGTAAATTTTACAAGGGATACAGATATATCTCCTATAGAGAAGTGCTGGGGCTATCGTCACAGCACGGTACCCTATCTGCGGTACACAGCAGCACTCATGGTACATCCGGTGGATGCATGGTACACATTACTGTACCATGCTATCTGTGCTAGCTTCTCATCAGCACATGCATACCGTCGACTTCGAACTGATTCTGTGTAACACTGTGCATGGCATGCAGCAAAGTAGGCATCAACTTTATTTTTTTAGTAGACATTCCTGCCAGACATCACTCAGCAGTTATCACAACTCTCTGGCAGGAGGGGTCAGCTTTGCAGGAGGAAAATTTAGGAGGGCAAAGGGGAGGGGAGCAGGGAGAGATGGAGTGGTAGAGGAAGGGAGAAAGATGCTGTAATGAAAAAATTTAATAGAAGAAAATAGGCTCTCTTCACAGTCCTAGATTGCAATCAATGAGAGTTTTGTTTTGAGCCCATAGTGTCAATTAATGCTCTGTGATACTGTAGACTCTGGACACACAGCATGTGTGTACATCTGTGTGTGTGTGTTGTTTACAAGGGTGCCAAGGAGTTATGGATGTGCGTTTTCAGTTGCTACTCGCCGGGACGATGTAACTTAACAGCTGTCTCCTGGATTTAGTGTGGGGCCCCTAGATTTAACTTAAAGTCCTCGGAACGGGGCTTTTGGCCCCTCCAGAGCACAATAGTAACATTATGGTTCATGTTCACCATGGAAGGTGAATTTGAATAGCAATTTACTAACAATAAGTTGAGCAATTGAAAGAGTGGTTATAAAGGAGACGGGTTCAATCAGCTCTCTCATGAAACCTATTTTTTTCCCCTCACCTGGACCGCATTTTTATGTTGTTCTTTCCCAGGTTGCCAACATCCCACACGTGCTTCAATGTGCTGCTGCTGCCTGAGTACTCTAGTGAGGACAAACTAAGAGACCGATTGCTGAAGGCCATAAATTATTCTAAAGGATTTGGCATGCTGTGATCTTTTGAATTCCCAAAAACTTATGCTCTACCTTCCCCTTTATTACAAATGGACCTGTGAATTTTTAACAATTCTTTGATGCATTGTCAATCTTGAGGTGGTGATATTTTATAATTGTTGCGTATTGTGAGAAAGAGCATTTACGAAAGTCATTGAACATTTAATTATTAAATAGTTTTAAGGGGTAGAGGTGGTTTTTGTGTGCTTCTTCATGTCAAGAATGCACATAGAAAGTGAGATTGCAAAACAAAATGCAAGCATAAATGTAAGATATTCCATTTTTTTTTCTCATTATTATTTTATCCAAGTCAACTTTTATAAATTGAAACAAATTGTTAGAAATCAATTTTTGAATTAAAATTGTAATCATATTACATCAATACTCCAGCTACTCTTGAAAAGGGACAAAACTCTGCCGTGCAGTAGGGAAGTTTTTGTTTATCAGATAAATGGACAAAGATTATTGTTTTGATGTGGGCGGACTGTATAAAGCATCAATTCATTCAGTTGTAAATCTCTGAGACCTGTAGTAATCATGTTGCATATTTTTCTATATTCCTCATAAATTTTGTCAAATCTTGCATTGGAAGTAGCAATTTTAATCTTAAGGCTAGCTTGAAGAATCTTACAGTTTTGATGGGCAAACTACATTTTGAGTGTGTTCCTTGATGGAAAAGAAAAAGAATGATTGCATCAACAATTGGTTTATATTGCACCAAAGATATTGAAAGTTTTGAAACCTAAGTAGCTGTTTATCATTTTCAGTTACTTCTTTTTATTCTTTTTCTCTCCTCTTTTTGGTTTTAGTCTCTCAAGATGTGTAGATTTTTTCCTAGCATTATTGGCACAATCCATATCCTCAGCCTGAAATTAGTTTGGATGCCCAACAGTCAAAAAACAGTTGATTGCTAAGAATAATTGGAGATACACAAAAGGAAAAATTCATAAACATTTTTTTTAAATTAATACAGCCAGATAAATTATAATCAGCTTATATTGTCAAAATAGTTTTGCATTTTTATTAGAGTATGTGAAGCTGAAATATTGGTTATTAAAAATTTTTCTTTTTTTTCCAGATAAGAAATTGGTTTCATCTTTTATCAGCCGTAAAGTTCATGAGCATCGTGATGTTTAGTCAGAGAGAATTAGAAGAGAAAAAAAAGAAAACTTTTTGAAGGGCACTTGGGGTATGTAAACATTCAAAACTGTCATCTGCAGAAAAAGTAGCAGCAGAGGAGTTCAGCTTTGAGTTGAAATCAGTTTTTTTAACTTGCCAGTTGATAAACAGAACAGCATCAAGGCAGTATAAAAAGTATTGGTTTGCCCATCAAGCAATAATTGAGACGTAAGCCTACATAAAGACTGCACAACCTTTGGTGGACCTTCAGTAAGTTGATGAAAAATTTTATCACCTATGCTATACAATGGATGATACTGACCCAGTGTAAAGTTGGAATACACCTTTTAAAAAAGGCTTGTCTACATTTGCATAACACACCATTACATCTTACTTATTTGAAGATTATAAAAATAGTTAAAAGTATTTTAACTTAAATCGTAATCATGTGACATCTTACTTTTTTAAAACAATATGGACAAAGGTTAAAATCTATACTATCTAAATATAATGTAATATAGATCTCAAGCATGTAAATTTTTTAATAGGTTTAGGATAGCTTTATTAAAAAAAAAAAAGAAGGGAAATAAGTTTACAAGTGAATGGTGACATCTGTCAAATGTATTTGATTTTTCTCTCAAGTATGTATGATTGATATACAGTTACATGTGATGTGTTTTTATATAAAATCTTCACCCTAAGAGATTCCTCCTCAAAAAAATTTGCAACATTGGGCCAGTTCAGGGAGCGTGTATGTGATTTTGAATTTTTATATCCATGTCTAAAAGTAAAATACTAAAATGGAAGGTTACTAATTATATGCCTGCTTTGCTTGTTTTTTTTTTTTTAAAATTACTAGCTGAATCATCAAAAATGATGTTGAACTGTGCCACTGTTGGCTTCTAAAAACTGTTTTTTTTATATAATTGTCTTAGTTCAAGCTTTCAAATATATTGTTGTGTGAAAAGTTGGTGCTTAATTGATGCAAAATGACTGGTTAACATTTTGGCAGTGCTCAAAAATATGTTTTATTAAAGAATCCGTTCCCCATTTCACACTGCAATGCATTTATACTTTTACATTGCAAGTTGTTTATCTTTTCTAGTGATGCTTTATATTTTATTTTGCATTGAAAGCATGGTAACAACCAAGAGGTTTATAATGCAAAGGTTTTTTAATAGGATGACATTAATTTATGAATTTTTTTCTGTGCATTATGTTATATTTATACATTACTTTGATTCCAAAGCAGAGACAGCAGGAGCAGTGATTGGAGTTTTGCTCTGATGTAGTTTTCATAAAAATGAAAATAAAATTTTGTATTTTATGAGTTCAGTGGTTTTAGAATTGTCTTTCAATCAGTCCTCAGGATTCAAAATAAGTTGTCAAAAAAGATTAAGAGTGGATAATGAAACTTCACTAAATCAGAACAGTTTTCACTGATTAATATTGGTTGACAAATGTTACCAATAGTTTGATACCCAATTTCGCGTACAATGTATTATGTCTCAAATATGACTGAACAGGACTGATTTCAAGACAATGTATATGTACTGTATTTTTATGACTAATAAACTTGATACATTCAACAATTGGTTTAGTGTTGATATTTTGAAGATGAGATACATGTAGTTTTAATCAATTTCTTTTCCTCCCATTGATTTTATTTTCATGGCATTGTTTCATTTCTTTATTTTAAAATTCTGTCTAAAGATTTTTGTTTTAAATGCACAATGGTTTCCTTACAAGTAACTGTAGTAAAATTTCAAGACCATTGCAGTTCATATATCTCTGGACCATCTAACCTGTAAATAATGGTGAAATAACTGAGTAGCACGCCGTGAATGTAAATCAAATCACAGCAGAGATGGTCCTGATAAGCTGGACTGCAGTGATGCTAGCCACAGCCTAGAAATGGCATTTCCTCAAGTTGTGGATGTCAAATATTTAACTGCCTGATAACATAACTCTCCATGTTCGTTTATATGCCTCAGCTATGTGGTCCCACAAAATAACATGCGACTGATTTAGGATTTACCTAAACAAGTGCACATAATGAATTACTTCCCACACAAACATGTAAAATTGTAAGTTTTTACAGCTGAGAACGGTAGTGAATATAATTGTAAAACAAGCAAAAGAATTCTGGACTTAGAAATCTATATTGATTAAGCATTCTTTCCCATGTACACTTCAACAAAAAATCTTGCTCAAAAACTTTTTCAAAATTACAGAATACTTGAAGGACCCTTTCCATTGTCTAGAAATGACAGACCTGCATCCTTGAGTGCAGATTACCAGTAGGTTCTTATGAAAACTGTCAGTATCAGCATCTCACATGAGTCATGACGGCAACCACTACTTATCAACATCGTGCCCAGTACCCGCCCCTGATTGTGGACCTTTCATAAACTTGCAAGTCAAAGGTGTTGGAGAAAGAAAAAGGTAGATTTAGAGGAGCACCGGGCTTTCATAAGCCTCAATAATGCTTATAAATATAATATTGCGATTAAGAATTAAAAATCCACTGTCTAATAAGCATTGTCAACAAGTTCACCAATGTGCAAAACGTTTAGATTGACTTAGGATATAATATTTTAATAGGAACAAACATAAATTTGGTCGTCATTACTTCGTATATGATGTACGTGTATTGAATCTAGTAGATACATCTAAACCTTGTTACTGGAACGTCTAAGGCATAATTATACAAGAAGGGCTTCTCACTCTCTCTCAATCAACACGCTCCAATTTTTCTCTTAGGTTTACTCTTTCCCGCTTCTTCGCACCATCTCTCTCACACAAACACTCCCCCCCCCCCCCCCCTTTTTTTTTTTTCCTTCCATACTATGCAGGAAAATAATATCTTCCGAATGTTTAGTGACTTAAGTTTGCTGTTTGCTGTGCTTTAAAGTATTGTTCTTACCTAAAGGTATTACTTTTAGTGTTAGCTGGTCTTTATTTTTTTTTTATTTTATTTTTTTTTTAATAGAATCAGGTCTATAGACACACTAGTTTCAACACTTTTTATGCTAGGGCTCGTCTCCAAATCAACCCACTTTCAAGCTTCAATTCCTAAAGCTTTTTAGTAAAATTAAAAAAAAAGAGAGAGAAAAGAAAAAAAAAGACTCCCTTGTCATAGTGGGGGTTTTCCTCTCAACAAATAAAAACAGGTCTAGGTTAGGGACCTCTCTCCCTGTTTGTCTTCTATTCAAATTTCTTTGTCTCCGTATAAAATTCCTTGGGAAATACTAAGGTTACATTAAACCTCTTAAATAGTGAATACATGTATGGTTGTATTGAACGTACAGTATTTATTTTTGTTCGGATAGTTACGTGGCTTTTGATATATACAGTGTGTAATCTGTAACTATAGTCTCGTTTGTTGCTATTTTATTCAAGATAGATCTCAGGTTGGAGTCTTTCGCAGTCGATTATGTATACGAATAATATCAAGTTCTTTACTAAGAGTCAAGCCCTCAGTTTGTGACCGATATATATCCATCCCTTGTAGGAATTTGATTGTGTCGAAGCCAGCCACGAATCATTTAGAAATAGACAATTATGAAAGCATGAGTGTAGTTGTTATATGAAGAAACGAACTGAGAAGAAAGGAGTAATGTATATTGGTTTGATCTAGTTTATCAAAGACGACCATTAAGTTTATCCATAGAAAAAGATCTTACTTGTGCAAACCAATTTAGCTTTACACCATCATACATGTATTAAATTGATTTTTTTTAATCAAATAATCGTTGGATCATGTAGGATAATTCAAACAGCTTTCTTGACTTCCTACGTGTAATATTTGTATTGTAAAAGATAAACTGAATTAAAAACTTTCTTCGAAGAGAATTTTTGTACACGATCTCTGCAAAACGTATCTGAAAATATAGGAATAAAACAAGAGCACGAGGAGACGGAAGGAAGTGTCTGAGGAGGGTAGAGGAAAATGTGGAGGCTTTTTTTATAATTAATATTGTAGAGAATTTAGAGGCGGTAAACGATTAATTTGTCAGCACTTTTGAGCCGGAGTAATATGTTAAATTCTGTGTTTGCCTGTCTTCATTAAATAGTTTAGTACATGTACTATCTATTAATTTAGATATGATTCTGTATATTGTAGCACATATACGTACAAAAGTAAAGCTGATGCACAATTTCTAGTTGAGTGATTTCTTTTGCAACCCATGTTATAATTTTTTTTTTTTTTTTTTTGCTTAACTCCCACAATCTTTTCGGAAAGAAAAAAAAAATTAATGTATTCCTACTGGTGTGCCCAGGTTGTATCAATTATGATTGGTATTGTATATAACCAAGTTCTCAGGCCTTTTCATTTCCAAACATTACATAAAATTCACTCTTTAAAGAGGAGCGAGCACACATTAAATCCAACTAGACCGGCAATTATTACGAGAGGATTTTTCCCACCGCAAGTTATAACAACATTGACCAATAATCTTGGATAAGAACCTGTAATCGGTTTGAACATTGCTGAACCTCGATTTGGCCATCTCTATTAGTCTTTGCATTCTACGTACAGTTAGTGCTACTTATGCGAACTTTAAGAGGTCAATCTAATGGCACTTCATGCATCGGTGCCAACTGCAGCAAGTCGTTACCAGTTATTAGTAGACAGTAAGAAAAATGTTTTACCGAACAGGAGCACTACAATGGAAAAAACTAGAGATTTCTTCCGGCGCCTAGACTGAGGAATCGCCTTCGGGTCCACACTAAGGGGGTTAATCCACTCTGTACTATTGTGTTGGTTAATACAGTAGGCTAATAGGATTAAATCTGTTTCTCTCTCTGTTTTCTCTCTCAATCTAGAAATAGACCATTTGTTTCTTTTACTTCGCACTCTGACTTTCTATCTTCAGCCGTCTCCTCGCATGACTGAAGTAGGTGAAGTAAAAGAGTATTGACTGTTTTACGTGATCATTTGTTTAAGATCTGCTGCAAGCAATAACCCTCCTGTGCTCAAGCACATTGGAACTAGAACTAGACGTGGCCACTTTTTATAGCTTGGAGCGGACTTTCATCGCAACAATTGGTGCTGTTTTTTTTTCCTCCGGACTGTTTATCTTCGTTATTCATAGTCTTATTTGTGAGAATATGGGCTCAAACTAACCGCACTCTTGAAAGCGACGAGTTTTTTTGTTTGTTTGTTTTTTTTTAAAGTATTTTCCTAAATATTGTTGAAACTTGCAATTTTCGAAGGTGATATTGAAAGGATTCTTGCTTGATTCATTTTGTATCTTCATTCATCTTAATCACATTATTTCTAGGATATCGAATGACCTGAATAAGATTTAATGAAACATATAGTTAAATACTTGTAAAAGTCTACCCTTTAATTTTAATACCAGTCTAAGTAGCATTGCCAAACTGAGAGCTGCATAAGGAATTTAATCACAAAAATGGTCCAAGTATTAGTCAAGTTAATACATGTAGCACATCAATAATCGAAATATGCTCATTTATTTTTATTTTTTTTTTGTAAATTTTATCTCTTAAAATCATATTTGAACATAAAGAATATGATTAATAATCTCACTAATCATTGTTAATACATGTAGCACATCAATAATCGAAATATGCTCATTTATTTTTATTTTTTTTTTGTAAATTTTATCTCTTAAAATCATATTTGAACATAAAGAATATGATTAATAATCTCACTAATCATTGATAAAGATATACTCGACGTTGTTCTGCAATGTTCTCTTTAACAAACAAATGACTGCATTCATTTTTTTCTACGTCTCAACAACTTTTCAATATTATTATTCTTTCTCAGATAAATCTCTAAACTATTAAGTTGGTTCCCATTCATCTTAACAATAAGGAAATATTTTTACAATCTTTCAAAACATTTTTTTTTTGCTAAAATTTAATTACAATAAAAGGAATCAAATTGTATAAAGTGCCCAGAAATGATTAAAAAAAATTGTATGCACTTTCATCAAAAGGGACTTCTACACTATATCGTTCTAGATTTCAAGCATAACATATTTTTAGATAAACTATACCTTTTTAAAAAATGTGACACTACAATTTTCTCGATACATATGTTGGTCCTTCCATTTTTTTCCTTTGACTCTTTTATTTGTCATGGTCAAAAGCTTTTAACAGCAATGCTTTTGTCCATATATCTAAAATTATAAATTAAATATGTAATAGCATTTAGATTAAAAATAAAGAAAAGGCGGAAGGATTAGTTTTTCACAGAAAGGAACATTTATTCATAGACATCTGCTTGTTGAAATGAATAAGATGCAATAGTTTCATGCTGGATTGAGGTGCAAAAAGCTTAGACTTATTTTTTTTTTCAACAAAGCTTGCTTGAAGAATACATGTAATCTGAATTGTATTGAATTCCGTTCATGGCGTTTCCTAGATTTAATTTTACTGAAAATATCCACATAAAAGCGCTTTATTATGATTACGGCTGGATATAAACATGGTGGAAATAAAAGCTAAAACTAGAAAAAGGGAGCGATACATTGGAAGAGGATGTAATTAAAAATGTGTAGATGTGAGAGAATAATTAGCAAAAGCAAACAACAGTTTAGTTATCAACTGAATCGAGGTAATTAGGCATCCATGATGAAAGTAATCTAACAGTCGGATCTAGCACTTCCACATTCGTATTGAACAATACAATTATGTCAACAATAGAAACAATTTTTTTTTTCTTTTTCAACGGAAGGACATTATTCCAATATTCTTGGAAAAATTTCAAGGTCATTTGTAATTTGTGACAAGATTTAAAATCTAAGTCTAGATCTACTTTGAGTACTGAGAACTATTCGCCGTCATTATGGCGACGCCTTCAGTTAATCGCAAGACTGATAGGCAGAGAAATATCAATAGATGAAGTTAAGAGATCGGTTCAGTCAATATTTTTTTTGAAGTAACTTAATCCTCAGCTGAAAACACTTTAAGCCTTTTCCTTCACACAATTTAAACTTTGGAGATCCTCTGTGGTAGAGATTAACAAAATCATGATAGCATTTTTTTAATTGAGGAAAGTAATGGACATATCTTTCGACAACTTATTAAAATTGATAATAAATAAATGAATAAATATATAAATAAATAATTCAAAGAGTCTATTGTATTTCGAGTGTATGACTTGATAATTTCAATTCGATTTGATCTTGGATAAAATGGATTAATAGGTTCTTTTCCTTATCGACATAGAGGTTAAAAATAGTAGGCCTACACTCATAGAAGCTACTTTGATCTTATGTCATAAAATAATTATTTTATTACACAAATTTTGGAACTCCTATTTATTCTCGGCTTCTAAAAGATTATAGAAGTAAAATTTATTTTAACTAAAGTCTCTCTCTCTCTCTCTCTCTCTCTCTCTCTCTCTCTCTCTCTCTCTCTCTCTCTCTCTCTCTCTCTCTCTCTCTCTCTCTCTCTCTCTCTCTCTCTCTCTCTCTCTCTCTCTCTCTCTCTCTCTCTCTCTCTCTCTCTATCCCCCCTTTTCTTCTTCGCCCAGTCCGTCTCTTTTTTTTCTTTTTTTCCCTTATGTATTGCTGGTGTCTTAGTTTCTCAGTATTTCTCAAACTCACTCTCTCTCTCTCTCTCTCTCTCTCTCTCTCTCTCTCTCTCTCTCTCTCTCTCTCTCTCTCTCTCTCTCTCTCTCTCTCTTTCTCTCTCATCCAATTTTTTTTAGAAATAATTATTGAACTGCCTCTCTGTCTATCATTCTTTCTATGGTTTTATCTAACTATCTATCTCAGTTAATAATAAGCCTTCTCCCCAACGCCCTTCCTCTATTCTCCTCCCATCAGCCATGGACTCGAGGAGGTTTGGCGACCTGCGAGAAAACCTCAAACCAGATCCTCAGACACTGGCAACTCGCTACAGGCTCAACCTACTGCCTAAGAAAAGAAACTTTGCTTTGGTTAAGGTGGGTTAAACAAGGGGAATCTGGGCTCTTTCTCAGCTACACTGAGGGATAGTTTGAGTTGTTTATTATTCTAATTATATTTTGTTGCCTTTGCAAAATCATGCAAAAGAAAATACTATTATGTGGAGGGGGGAAAATAAACCTCTTTTCAGTTTAGCGATGAAAAAATGTAAATTTTTTTATTGTATTTTGGGGCAAAGACAAAACAAAAAAGCCACGGGCATCTCTCTTATTTGTGCAATGCACCTTCAGCATGAAAGAGATATCGTTCTAGTGGATATCTAGATTAGCCCTATAGATGACCTATCGTATTTGAAATTATTTTAAAGACTTTCAAAGATAAATTTCGTTTCTAAATGTTTAGAAACAAACATTGGATTCGTAGGCACGAATCGTATGGGTACAGAATCTTTCCCGCCAGTATTTTGTAAATCATTGTTATATGCATTATATCTTACACTCCATTAAATAGTTTTAAAAAGATAAACATTAAATTATATGAAGGAAAAAAAAACTATAATGTATTATAGAACGAACTGAAATTAAGCTAAGCTCGGTATGGGAATCCATCACATTAGAATATCTTAGGAACAGAAATATTACCGCAGTCTGTTCTTACAACTTGCAGAAACCCCGCAAGAAAACCAGTGGTCTGAACGCCTCGTCCGATAGTGCCGATAACTCCAGCAATGACGGAGTTAAGCCCAAGGCTGCTACCTCACCGGCGTCAGAGACCAAGCAGGACGGAGACTCAGCGGGACAAGAGGCCGTCTACATCGGCACATCTTGCTGGAAGATAGAGGAAGCAGGAGATGACGAATTTAATTCAACTGGTAGGGAATTGTTTATTTTCAGAGATGATGATCTAAATCATCGCCCGAGATTTGAACTTTTTGATTATTCCCTTTTTTTTTTTTTTTTTTTTTTTGGGGGGGGGGGGGGGTGTATGCTCTGATTGCATATGATCCTTTACAATTGGACGTACAAAAAAGTGATGAAATATTTAGAGAAAGTAAGAACTGATTGAAAAAACTAGTTACAATGCAATAAGTTGTCCTCCCCCCCCCCCCCTCTCTCTCTCAGCGATTGCATAATGGATGGGTGTGTTCCTTCGTAAAGAATATAAGTCGATTTTGTAAGAAGGCATGTTTCAATTCTGAAAAAAAAAAACTCTTTATAAAACATGTACGGCATCTAGTCCTAAGAAAAAGCGACTGCGATCTCCCGAATTCCCTGAACTGTTGTTTCAATTAAAAGAGAGAGAGAGAGAGAGAGAGAGAGAGAGAGAGAGAGAGAGAGAGAGAGAGAGAGAGAGAGAGAGAGAGAGAAAGAGTGGAAAAAGACCTATATTATTATTTTATAATTATACGGATTACTAAAAGCACGGCTTAGCAGTTGTAATTTACAAAATTGTTCTTCATCGAATAAAAGAAAATTATTATTAACTTCATTCTTAAAAAAAAGAAAAAACAAGTATACCTCTACCCTTTATTATACCGTTCTGAACGTTAATTTCCCTTTCGAGCAAAAGCAAAAAATATATTTGACTATTTTGCATATCCTGATGACAGAGGTCTAATCATCTCCCCAGATGATGAAGGCGATGATGAGGTACGTCCAGAGAGTTACCATTCTAGTCTGGCATTCCAGGCGCAGCAGACATACCATACCATGTGCAAGGTGCTGTGCATTCGCCCAATCAAAAACTTTCACAGCTCATTGTTAACAGACACTGTTGCGGTTTGCTTTCAAACCCTTAGCCAAGACGAGATGAAGGCTTGCGTTACTGCACTGGTGGTAAGTGTAGCTAGCAGCCGATAGGCATGGATGGTATGGGACTACTGCTGTAGAACTGACGTCAAACTAAGTAAAACTAAATAAATAATTTGGACAAGATCTTTATGTAAGGTATCATCTGCTTGAGAACGCAAATCTTTTCAACATTTATCCAAATCATCAACTTGTAAAGTTCCCGACTCGTACCCGTCGATCTAAAATTTTGATCCGAAACACTTTTTCCATAGGATCGTATTTTGGTTTATTATGAACTAACGGGGGAGATCTCACAGAAATGTGGCCGGCTCTAAGTAAAGAAGACAAAGCAAGATCAATCGCATTTGTTAGTCTATTGTTTTAATTTGAGCTCATTTCTGTTTCATACAAAGCATACAGATAACGTAGAGAAAGTTATCTTTGACGACAACAGTCTTGGCCCACTGGGTACAGCAAGGTTAGCCGAGATTCTACCTCTAAAGATCGAGTTTAGAGAGCTGGTGAGTGTAGAGTTTAGAGAGCTGGTGAGTGTAGAGTTTACAGAGCTGGTGAGTGTAGAGTTCAGAGAGCTGGTGAGTGTAGAGTTTAGAGAGCTGGTGAGTGTAGAGTTTAGAGAGCTGTTGAGTGTAGAGTTTAGAGAGCTGGTGAGTGTAGAGTTTAGAGAGCTGGTGAGTGTAGAGTTTAGACAGCTGGCGAGTGTAGAGTTTACAGAGCTGGTGAGTGTAGAGTTTACAGAGCTGGTGAGTGTAGAGTTTAGAGAGCTGGTGAGTGTAGAGTTTAGAGAGCTGGTGAGTGTAGAGTTTACAGAGCTGGTGAGTGTAGAGTTTACAGAGCTGATGAGTGTAGAGTTTACAGAGCTGGTGAGTGTAGAGTTTAGAGAGCTGGTGAGTGTAGAGTTTAGAGAGCTGGTGAGTGTAGAGTTTACAGAGCTGGTGAGTGTAGAGTTTAGACAGCTGGTGAGTGTAGAGTTTACAGAGCTGGTGAGTGTAGAGTTTAGAGAGCTGGTGAGCGTAGAGTTTACAGAGCTGGTGAGTGTAGAGTTTACAGAGCTGGTGAGTGTAGAGTTTACAGAGCTGGTGAGTGTAGAGTTTACAGAGCTGGTGAGTGTAGAGTTTAGAGAGCTGGTGAGTGTAGAGTTTACAGAGCTGGTGAGTGTAGAGTTTAGAGAGCTGGTGAGTGTAGAGTTTACAGAGCTGGTGAGTGTAGAGTTTACAGAGCTGGTGAGTGTAGAGTTTAGACAGCTGGCGAGTGTAGAGTTTACAGAGCTGGTGAGTGTAGAGTTTAGACAGCTGGTGAGTGTAGAGTTTACAGAGTTGGTGAGTGTAGAGTTTAGAGAGCTGGTGAGTGTAGAGTTTAGAGAGCTGGTGAGTGTAGAGTTTACAGAGCTGGTGAGTGTAGAGTTTAGAGGGATGGTGAGTGTAGAGTTTAGAGGGATGGTGAGTGTAGAGTTTAGAGAGCTGGTGAGTGAGAGTTTACAGAGCTGGTGAGTGTAGAGTTTAGTGGGATAGTGAGTGTAGAGTTTAGAGAGCTGGTGAGTGTAGAGTTTACAGAGCTGGTGAGTGTAGAGTTTAGAGAGCTGGTGAGTGTAGAGTTTAGAGAGCTGGTGAGTGTAGAGTTTAGAGAGCTGGTGAGTGTAGAGTTTAGAGAGCTGGTGAGTGTAGAGTTTAGAGAGCTGGTGAGTGTAGAGTTTCGAGAGCTGGCGAGTGTAGAGTTTACAGAGCTGGTGAGTGTAGAGTTTACAGAGCTGGTGAGTGTAGAGTTTAGAGAGCCGGTGAGTGTAGAGTTTAGAGAGCTGGTGAGTGTAGAGTTTAGAGAGCTGGTGAGTGTGGCAAGAAGAGAATTGTGTATGTGGCACAGCACGACTGACTTGCATCCTTCCTGATGCTTATGTTTCTTTTTGTTTTAATTCAATTTTTTAATTAAAATAATAAATTCAATTTTTTGCAATGCTTCTTTTATCCATTGCATAAATTTTTTTTGCTATCAACAGCACTGTTTTTTGTCTAATTGGACATAGATATATTACTGTACAATTAATTGATATTTTATAGTTAAAGACAATGCAAACTGTGGCCCATAAACAAAATATATTTAATATATCCTTACTGCTAAATGAGGCATCAGTATATCTATAGTGCGTTAAGCAAAAAGAAGTACACTTCTATTATTTGTAATTGTATTTCAATGCAAACAGTAGTTGTTAGCGT
This sequence comes from Elysia crispata, assembly GCA_033675545.1. Lineage (NCBI taxonomy): Eukaryota > Metazoa > Mollusca > Gastropoda > Plakobranchidae > Elysia > Elysia crispata. The sequence goes on from JAWDGP010001840.1 coordinate 248,781, forward strand.
AAAGGAATACAAAACACTTTTAAGAGACCGATGGCCCAATTTGCCAGGAATTTCAACTTGTCCATGCCCTTGTCATTATAAGCACCCGTATCTTCAAATAAAAAGAACATGAACTTGATATGAGTAAAAGAATACTTTAATTATTTGTTAATGATAACAGAATGTCTATCGATATATCTTTTTTTTATTGTAACAAAGCGTATTATTTGGATGGCATTTGGTGACAGCAAAAAATAATTTCAAGTTAGAATACCATTCGAATTATGACACAATATGATAAATAACTATTTATAAAAAGTTTGCATTAAAGTTTAGATTTAGTTCAAGAAAATAACATTTTATAATAGACCATGTGCTATATTTCATTATTTTTAATACATTTGGATTTTTTTTCTTTTCATCTATACTATTTCAATTGAACTGCCCACATTAATTGGCCACTAATCCAAGACTATTACCATCTTTCTTACAGACTATAAAAAATAACAAAATCGGATCAGACGGGGCCAAGCTTCTGTGTACTGCTTTACTAAATAACAACCACATACGCAAACTAGATCTTTCTGGTAAGTCTTGGATGAAATCAAAAGAGGGATGGAAATGTTATGCGATGATTTTTTTTTTTTTTTTTTTTTTTTTTTGTTGTCTAATTAAGGATCGGTTATTCATTTTGTGCTGACCCTTCGACTTATAAAGATAATTTAACCTCGAGTCCGCAGCCTGTCCATCTTTTTCCTTGTGGATCCAAGCCTTTTAGAACAACCAATGTCACGTAGATCTGAGGGCAACATAATCACAATGATGTTTTTGTTACAAGCTGTTAGCAATTAGTACTATTTGATGAACTATTAGGAAAAAAAAGGGTTCTTTAACCAAACATTTTAGTCTTGCTCTATCGTGACATCGGAATTGTGATGTAGCCAGTATGCTGGGCACGGCTCCTCTTTCTGAAACTTTTCGCTGAGCTCAGAGCTAGAAATAGATTTAGATTTTGGATCGTGTCTTGAAAAAAGATGTATTTAAAAAAATGAACATATCGGCATAGCTTTCTACTAAAATCACACAGGATGGTAATATTGTGCTTTTTCTTTCAGGGAAAATCTAAATGCAGAAATCCTACTACTAGGTTCCGTATTACTTTCATCATGGTTGCTTATTCAATACATCACACCGGGAGGGTGGATAATTACAAACCGTGATTTCATTAGCTTTGTGGAGAGATAGGGTAAATGGTGGGATTTTCCTGTTCTTAATCTAATTTATTTTTAGTATAAACAATAATAAACAGAGAGAGAGAGAGAGAGAGAGAGAGAGAGAGAGAGAGAGAGAGAGAGAGAGAGAGAGAGAGAGAGAGAGAGAGAGAGAGAGAGAGACTAGCGTTGTGGACCTCTAAAAAATATCAGCTCATCGTATTTTGCTTTGGCCGCGCCTTTTAGCGTTGTATATCTTAAAACCGATTCTTATCCTTTGATTTTTTTTTTATTCGTTGTTGGTTTATATATATATACATATATATATATATATATATATATATATATATATATATGGTGTTATATATATATATATATCAGCTGCAAATTCGCACACAATTCAGCACGTGAATAACGCTTATTGACTTTTCATTCTTTGGTTCGTCGACTTATTTCAGAGGAGAAACTTATTAATAATTATACCTGCTTTCCCACACCCCGCTTTTATCCTTCTCTACTTCTGAAAAGATTCTTTTTTTGGTTTTATAATGAAAGAGAATGTTCGTTTGTTATTTCAGGTAATCAATTTTGTGAAGAGGACGGTGAGGCTTTTGGCGAGTTACTGGAGGTAAGATAGTGGGACTCAATCGAATCACGAAAAGTAAAGATTGGCCACATAAGTAAAGCAGAGGCTCTGTATTGTCAGGATTCAATCATATAAAAAACACCCATGAGATATAGATCTAATAACCAAGTTGATTTAAGAGAAAAAAAGGTGGGGGAGGGAGAGTGGAAGGCAAGTGAGCCCTAAATCAGAAAGTATTGATACTAAGAAGTTGAAAATGCACTCACATTAAGTCAGTGCATGAATTGACTTCAATGAAAATCTTTTCTTTTTCAACATTTACAATTTGGCCGCTGTAAAAACGGCGGCAATTCTTGGATTTTAGACAATTTTTTTAAAACCACTGAGGCTCAGACGGTTAGCAAAATAGGTCCAGCAAAATCATTATAAAAAACTCAAGAGCTGCTTTTTCGAAGATCAGAGCGATTATTTTTTCATAACTCCAATAATTTTTTTGAAAAAAATTTAATTTGAAAATTGGCAAAAAATGTGAAAACTTTTTGAGCTTTTATGAAATGAAAAAAATTTTAAACAAAAAAAAAAACAACAGAAAACATCATTCTGATCGTTCACAGGCCTTGTAGTACGGCATATCTGTGCAACATATCCTTTGATAAAGAGCTAAGTTTAAGCAAATTTTGTTCTTAAAAATGGCGATTTCATAATTTCCACGAATAATATTTGTAAAGAAAAATTATTCACAAAGTTCTTAAACAATGAAACAGAATCAGTGACCATCCACTTTTTTTTTTTTATCACAATAAATTGTATAAAGAAATCCTTAAAAACCTAAAAAAAATATGGACACATTGTCGAAGTTGTTTTTTTTAGTTTACTGGCTCTAACGCATTCCTTTTTACTTATTAACTATATCGCGCTTTAACTTGATTTCATTCATACATCTTTATTTCTTGTGAATTAATTGCTGTCCTAAAAAATAAGTCTTTCAGGTATCAATTCATTTCTATTACTTAGTCGATTTAGAAAGGATGAAACTATGCTTACCTGAGAATGTAAAAAAACCCCAAAACAACTAGCTCATATAACGTGCAGGCATCACTTTAAATGTATGTTAGTGGTATATGAGTCTGCAGATTTAACAGTTGTTGATGTATCATATAATGAAAATATAATTATGAGTATTTTCTTTTTAGTCTCGTTTGCATAAGATATCAAATTCATGCACAGTTGCCAAAATTGTGCTTGTTGTTTTTTTTTGTTTTGTTTTCGTTTTTTTTTCCTGTCATTTTTTTGTAAGATTGGAAGAACGAAATTTACATGGAATATGTTTCTTTATCAGGAAAATAATGCACTGAGAGAAATAGATCTGAGTCACAACAATTTTCGCTGTAAAGGAGGCAAAATGATCGCTGAGGGTCTTGGTAAGTGCCTTTTTAATGAAACTATGTCAGTGTTGTTTAATAACAGTTTATAGAGGCATGCTCTTTTCTAGCACGACGTGCGATATAATATGGGTAAGCGTGTATCATTTCTAAGTCAAATAACTCGAATTTTTAAGGTGGTGATGGTTGGTTCAATGTGTGGTATAGGAAAATTGCAAAGCTATCGTGCGTATTGAATAAAATTCCTTCCGATTAAAATTGTCCCAGATGAGATACATTGAAATTGTGTGCGCAAAGGTGACTGTATTATACCAGATTTTATCACGGTCTAGTATGTAACCAATCATCTTAATGTCATCTTTTTCCATCAGCCAAAAACAGGTTTCTCAAGAAATTGGACCTCAGCTGGAACCACCTGAGAATGGACGGTGCAGTTGCTTTGGGAGAAAGTTTGGTGGTGAGTCGCCAAGTACAACTCATTTAATTGAAATAATAGTTCACATTGATTGATAAGTTGATATAACCCGTCCCTTCACAATTCAAAACCGTTGATGAAAGAGCTTCGATTTTTTCTCGATTTTTTTCCATGTGTCTAGTAAACGACTTTTTGCTCCGAAAACGTCCTCTCTTCCTCTTTTGATCTCTCTCATACCCCCCATACACACATATTACCATTAAAATTTAACTTTTTATCAATGTTAACAACCGAACACACAAGGAAACATGCAATTAAACACTTGGCAACTTTGTTGGAAAAAGACCTCTTCTTATTAATCAGATTTGCATTAACTTGTTTCTAGTAGCTTTTCACCTGGAAATAATGATTGGTGTTTCAGGAAAACTCTGATCTTGAGGAACTTCGTGTTGCTTGGAATGGTTTTCACTTGAGAGGCTGCATGGCCATTGGCCATTCCCTCAAGCATAACTCCTCCCTTCTGAACCTTGACCTTACATGCAACCGGATATCTGAATTGTGTTTGTCACAGCTACTCAAAGGACTAAAAGAAAATAGCACTCTTCAGGTTCTCAAGGTGAATAATGCTATTTTGTGTTGTTGCCATATCAGCATTGCAATTTGCATTGGACAGAGTAATGAATTGAAAGGGTACTTTTGTAGATGAGTTAATTTCATCCCCAAGCATTTTATCTCTCTCTTTCTCGAGAGACAGACAGACAAACAGATTACTTGTGTCTGTCTTTGGCGATAAAATTATTGCATACATAAAAAATGTATGTCTATAAACTATTATGAAAAGTCAATATTGGCAATTATGTCCATCCTCAAACCTCATCCTTTGCTTTTTCATTCCATGTCAATGTAAAGGCTTCTTTATTATGTTATTCCAGCAGGGTAAAAGTTAAACATTTCTTTTGCTATTCAAACGTATTCCAGCTTCCTCTGAATCCACTATCGCCACAGTCCGCCTACTCGATCCTGCAGTTTATCGACAAGCACACAAAAATGGCCGTCTCTCATGTGGACCTTGGTGTAAGTTGGTGTCCCCCCTCTTTTCCCATTCACCCCCCCCCCCCCACACACACACACACATTTTTTTTTTCTTCCTCCTCTCCTTCATACCCTTTTTCACCCATCGATCGGCATGCTTTAATGGCATATTTTTAGATCTCCAAGTCCGATAGCTTGTCTGTTATTATCAGCTTGTAGGGTTTGATAATGCTGCTTTTTTTTTCCCTCTTGTTGGGCTTACATAACTATCATTAACTATCTTGAAGTTTGTCGGTTATTCTAAACAAGCATGTAGACAAATTCATGCTCATTTTAATCGCTCTGTCGATTGCTGTTGCGTAAGCGCATGAGGTGTAATTTTCGTATAATATTTTTGTCTATGGCTGTTATAAGTTGGTCAAACAACTATGTTTAGTTGAACATTTCTTTCAATTCCTGGAAGATTAGGTTCTTAGAAAAGCGCATGAGACGTTATAGGAGTCTTAATTTTCTTATTTTGTGTAGGAATATCAAGATTCTTTGAGGGAGGGAAGAAGAGAAAGATACAGAGAGACAAAGAGAAAGAGAGAGATACATAGATAGATAGAGAGAGAGAGCGAGAGAGAAAGCGAGAGAGAGAGAGAGAGAGAGAGATGCCCACATTTCGTTCTTGAAGCTGCATATGACTGACTCGTACCTTTAAACGAATCTCACGTAATAATATCATGTTATCTCGTCATCATCATCCTCATTATCATCATCAGCATCTCATTCATCTCTCTCTCTCTCTCTCTCTCTCTCTCTCTCTCTCTCTCTGTCTATCTATCTATCTATCCATCTATCTCCCTCTATCTATCTCCACGTACAGGATCAGTGTGTCTATGACGAGTTCAAGACATTTCTAGCAGAGATTCAGAAAAGCAGAGACCTCGAAGTGATCCATGGACCCATCCTGAGAACCGGCCTCTTATTGGAGGTGGATGATTCCCAGGTGCTGGTAACTTTTTCAAAGGATTGATTTTCTCGCATCCTTTTCAAAACAACTAACCATAAACGATATTTTCTTATAAAACTAAAAGGAGAAAAAATATCATGGACGATGAATCATGTTTTCTTTAAATATTTTTGTTTGTGACCACTCATGTCTTAAACTTTTGGGATTTTTTCCAATTAAAAATGGAACCGATGTATGCACATCTCTGGAGGTTTCATAGGGTAGTTCATTGAATGCACCCACTCTGTTAAGACTTGGTAGTTTTGTGTGTTAATTGGCTGTATTTATTTGTCCACATTGAACACTTAGAAGAGAATCCTATTTCACCTTCCATTTCTGTCTCTCAATCTCTGTATATCACCGCTAGGATGAGCAAGAATGCAGTGTTATGGATGAGAACCCATTGATTGTGTTGATGGAGTTTTGTCGATTACAAAACCTGCGTCTCGTAGATATGTTTAATCACATCGACACGGACAACAGCAAGTCTCTCACCTATCAAGAGTTTCAGGATGGTTTACTGGTATGTTGATGCTGCTGCTGCTGCTAATGATAATGATGATGATGATGATGATGATAATGATGATAATAATAATTAAAATACCTACGGTCCGACAAAAGTCTCTTTCACCCCTTACAGCTTCAATTAATTAGGCCTACTCTTGACTTAAGCGAGATTTTCTTTGTACTCACAATTTTTCTTTCTTTTTTTTTTTTACTTTTGTTTTGTTTTATTTTAGTCATATAAAGTTTCATGACTTAATAAAATGTATGCGCAAAGTGCACCAAGAATCTCAAATATGTGTATCAATGCCCGCCGTTACTCTTTATTTCTTCAGAGAGTGAATTTACCATTGACAGAAAATTCCCTTCGACAGCTCATGTTGATGCTGGACAGGAACAAAGATGGAGAGATTGACTTCGCGTAAAAAGAAAAGAAATAAAATTAAATGACTAAACAAATAAATTAAGAAAATCCTATGTTTAAAATGCTCTTAAGTGATCAAACTCAAAGCCTCTTTCTGAAAATAAATAAATCAACAGACCTTAAAATTGTTTTGGTTTATAGGCCTATTGATGTTTATGAAAGACGTCGTAAGTAGGCCTAGGTATGAACAAAAACTAAAATTATGAGTTTTTGATCTTGAACAACTGAAGCATGTTGGCTAAGTATTGAGACAATGTTCCTTTCCTGCGAAAAAATAACATAATTACGCTTATTTATTACTTATGGACAAAATAGTCTTTCAATAACCAGAGGTACACAACCTTTTTAAGGATTCTTAATTCTCTTAATTTCCGCAGCATAAAAAAGTTTGAAATAATTAAGCTCATCGCATAGTAGACTGATTTCTATTTTTCACTGTAGCAGTCGGCCTAAATCTATTTTTTTTTTTAAATTATACATGAATATAATTTTTTTTTTATTTTAACAAAAATATTTAAATGGAATAGAATATGGTCTTAAAACAAAAATTGCAGATATGTAATTCGTAAAATATGGTTAAATAAAGAGCTCAAAAGACTAGACTAAGCCCAACACTTAACTTACTACATGTATTTATTTCTCATTTCTAAGGGAGCTCATCGAAGGCCAAAGAGAATATAAGCGCCTGGTACAGGACGCCTTGCGGGACGGACCTATGGACAGTAACGTCGTTGGTCAGATCGGCATTAGGATGAAACAGCATATGAAAGAGAGATACGTAATGCGGAAAAAGTTTTGAACTCTTCGTCATTCTTTTACTACATATACATGTACATGTATTTTGGGTGAACTTATGCCGCTCATTGTTATAGTGAAACATGCTTTATTTGTTTTACTCACACCTATCAAAAGCTCTACAATCATAATGTTTGTAATACAATGTATAGGTAATCACCACGCCGTTGATATTCATGTATTTATTTTTGTGGTTATTTTTTTTTTGCCTATGTTTCATGCAGTCACCGTTCACAGTTTAAGGATAAAAACCATCGTCTATGCCTGTATGAAACACCCATCAGGTGCCAGCACCAGACCGATCCGTGGGTTGACATTACGAAGGTCCTAGAGTTCGAATCGTAACTTGCCCTCTCTAGGACCTCAAGTAACCATTCCTATCTTACAAGGTTTGACGGAAACGTTATACAGTTATAGCCTCTGTGACTGGAACTTACAACGATATTGCACTTATTCATTGCGTCTATGGCTGAAAGTAAGGATTTGTATTCCCCTGCTATGCACAGCAGTTTCGGCTCTACAAGGCTAATCGCCTACACAGAATGTAGGCTCAGAACCGACCAACTATGATTGGACATGACAATAGGTATGAAGGTACAACCGACACAGGCACAATAAAACTTGAAGTTGAATTGTCTTGTTTTATGCAAATGTGATGCTCTCACAGAGTAGAATGTGCTTAGTGCACACATTTTGTGTAGATAAAGCTCAGGAAAACACCGCCCGGTGTAATATGTTGGCAAAGAAGAACGGATAAAGAAAAAATTTGTACGTGTACTTGACTTGAACTTTAAGTGAACCAAAAGTACATCATCATGATGAAGATAAAATTGAATTATTCAATGAAAAGACCAAAGAGCCAAGAGGAAGAAAATATCGGGAAGAGAGAGAGAGAGAGAGAGAGAGAGAGAGAGAGAGAGAGAGAGAGAGAGAGAGAGAGAGAGAGAGAGAGAGAGAGAGAGAGAGAGAGAACTACAAGTACAATTTGTTTACACACTGTTGTACAGTGCATGAACAATCAAAATGTTATGAACTATCATTTAAGCTTCGCCTTTTTGTTTTTTTAACACAAATGTTTGAAGTGCAAAATGACCGACGCCCTGTTAATTTGATAACACATGTACTTCTAATGTGCTATAAACAAAATATGCTGCATTAAAAAGGTTGTAAAAATGTTATATTCAGGTCCTTTGCTTTAAATGTATTCCTTGATCGATAAGGACACGTAGTTCTGTTGCTCTTTGTTTAATGCTAGTCTACCAATTGTCCTATGATCATAGTTTTTGTTTCTTAAATTAAAGATCTCTTGCTTCTCATAATTTAAAACTATAAAAGAGCCGTGATGATGCTTGAGATCATGCTGCTATTGGCGGTACGTGTTCCAATAAATACGGTTTAGGTCCTGTACGCCTAAATGTTTAAGGGAAAAAAAAAGTTTATTTTGTTTTTCTAAGAATGGTTTAAGAGTTGTATATACAAAATGCCAAACATGTATTAACGTTACTGACTGGAACCAAATCGGGACCAGTAATTCCAAAATCACAATTACAGCAGACACAGAAAGTACATGTACATGATGTATAGCTATAATGTGGATGCATGTAGAACCACAATGCTATTTCACGGAGCCATGCTGCCTAACTTATTAACTAGTAATTACCCGTTGCATTATTAAATTTTAGTTGTTGAAGTATTTAATTCTTTTGCATTCTTCATAACTATGATTTTCTTCTCACTGGCACTTGCACAAATCTGAGCAATTATTCAGCCTTTCTGAATTTTCTTTTGTAAAAAAAAATCAACAAAACAACAACAAAAAACGGTGCCTATGGAGAGATAGGTTTACTCCATCAAAAGCTATTGCTTCATGAGCAAGAGAAAAACTTAAATGCAACAAAAGAATTGTATATATATTTTTCCCCTTAAAGTCTCCTTCTCTCATGGAGAGATTAAAAATAACTGATAAAGATAAAAACTTGATTTTGCAAACATTTCCCACAACAAACCCAAAGTCTTCTTTGTGAAAAAAAAAACAAAAAAAAAACCCCTGCCCTAGAAGTTACTAGTTTATATAGAATTAAATTGTGGACAAAATAGACGTTGTTTGAAAAGGATTTTTTGAAAAATTCAGTAAAATTTATCAATGTCAAATTAACTGAGAACTCAAATGTTCTCAGTTCGCATTATTTCTTTGGACTGAATTGAGTTAATCAGATCAATGACAATTGAAGTTTGAATGACTAACAAAAGTTACAAAGTTACAGTGTTACACTTAAATTCTTGAGACTGCAGTATTCATTTTGGTTTAACTGGGGTAATAATCAGACATCTTCTGTAATATCCAAATTAGCGAGCCTTAAATGGAGACAATGGCACTGGCAGTGAAGGAATATAGATTCCAGTAGCAAAATTTTCATAAAATTGTCAATCAGAATTCTTCAGCGTTTGTTCTCAATATGCCCGAATTTTGGTTTTAATATTTAGTTTGGGTTCTTTAAATTATTGACTGTGCTTCTGTGTGAGTGTGACTCATGGACTTCTCCAGCGCCATGTGTATTTTTCCCGAGTTGTGTTCTATTTCTCACTCTGTGTGCACCAGCCTGTTTCTGTCCAATTCCAATCAAATGTTCTACCCTGTATACTACATGCATAATATTTATTCTGCTTTAGTAATGTTAATCAATGTCGGCTTTTGAATCATGGTAACTTAAAAATTGAAAATAATTTCATACCTCCCTCCCTTAAGCAAAATGAAATACAGTGTACTTGGGTGGGTTTAAAAAAAAAATTAATTCTTTTTCTATCCTGATAATTAAGATTCCATTTATTTCTTATCTCACAGACTGAACAAATGGAGTGGACTATAACAGTGTAAGCCAATGTATTCACAGGCAGTTAACCAAAAAGAAGCAGGTTTTTATAACATTATTATGAGGTCAATTTTTCTATACCCTCAAATCCAAAAAAAAAAAAACCCAGAACAAAACAAAAATTAAAACCATAGATAAAAACATATTTTCTATATACCTTCCCTATTTGTTACACTAGATAACAATCTACACCATTTTGTATTTATTTTTGTCTTATCTTATCTCTTGAAAAAATAATTTAAGGGCACTGTGCTAAAACCCAATTTCGCAAGATAATGCATGAAAACAAAATGATTAAGTGGGTTAAGCGTTTTTATTTAATACAAAAAATAGCAATTCAAATAAAGGTTGTAATTGATGTCATACATTATCGTTGGGTTACCATGATTTATAAATTACGTATCTTGTGTACTTTATGTATGCGTAACAGAAAGTAAATTATCCAAGAGGAAGAAAAATCAGTCTCACAGTTATCAACAAAATAGGAAAGGATACAAAAAAAAAATTCAGAATTTTTAGCTCTTAATCCATTATATTGGTAAAAAAAAATTGCAACATGTAGAACATGTAGATATTTAACAATTAGACTTTCTCATTCTGGCAAAATAAAAAAAAAATTCACAAGATAAGTCTGCAAAAAGGTAGTGCCACCTGAATTTCTAAAGTCCTAATGCAAATGGGAAAACCTTATGAAACAGAACAGCAGTTACAAATTCACCCATTCAACATCAGAAACATTAATCTAAAAGATTTAATTAAATGTCTATGGTTCATTATGCTAAACAATGTGGTATCTCTTGATGTTTGAAAACTGCAAAAGTAACTGTGAGAAAAATATTGTATAAATAAATCATACACATGAAACAAAGAAACTCCTGGTCATAATTGGAATGGTATATAAAATCAGAATGTTGATTTAACTTCTAAAGACAACGTTCACTTGAGTAGAACTAAAACATTGCATCAATATTAAAGAAAAACAGGTAGGGTTCATAATACCTTAACCGAGATCTTTGTTTGCTTAGCAAAGACACTAAAAATCGTCACAAAATTTTTTAACCATCGAATAAGAGATTTATAAAAGATGCACTGGGCAAACAAAAAGAATGTCAACATTTTACTGGGCATCACATACCAACGCATTGTCAAAAGAAGATTTCTTATCAAGTCATACAATGATTAATAAATTAAGTAGTTTTCGTAAAAGATATGAGATCAGAAAATATATCATTTGAATTTTGTTTCTCTATTATAACATAGGCCAAATCCAGGATACAGAATATCCAGCTTGAGGTTAAATGTATAAATTGCATTTATTGACGTTTAATTCAACCAAAGTTTTATAGAAATGTGTTAAAGAGCTGGGCATTTAAATGTATTCAAATTTCAGGATCCTACCCTTTAAGCCGAAATGCTAAATTAAGTGACGAATGACAAAAAAAGCACTGGGCTATGTCACTGAAAAGCATTAGATTTTTCAAAGTTAAATGATTTTAACACAATATAACGCCATCACAGAGGTAAAAATGAACTTCCACAACCAATTTTTAGTTGTAGTTACTTCAGAGCCAACATTAATTTTGAAATTTTACAGCGGAGTTGGTTAAAAAAGCATATGCACAAAATATTTTCCAAAAGTTACCAACAAATTAAAATTATGCATCACCCATAAGAGACTCTGATTTTGTTTTACTCCGCTTGTTACACAACAGCTAATTCACAAACATATTACAAAATAAACAGAAAATAAAAAGAATCACAAAATGTCCCTGAATGTCAAAGTATCAAACAAGTGCTATGTACTGTATAATAAAATGGTCCAATAACATGCAACGGATTATGCCTTTTGCCAACAGGTGGAGTTCTACATATTCAGATCTACCTTTCTTTTTTTTAAAGAACTGTGGAGCATCAGTTTAAATCACAAATTGAAAAAAGTAATTAATCCTAATCAACAAAGATGTGTTATGCCAAAGAAACAAAATTGTGGTTTTAGACTATAAATTATAGTTCGTATTTGAAAAGGGACTGTGGTAAAAAAAAAAGGCCCTCTTCAGTTAATTTAGATACAAATCGCAATCCAATATAATTATGAAAGTTACGAAAAAAAATTTATACATTATGTGAAGAAAGCAACATTCAGCCTGACACATGCTTAGCATATTATGTAAAGATGTCATCCTCGCATAGGGTATCACAATATTTTGATATTCAATTTTTTTTTTTACCCTGTTTATTTTCTGCATGCTCAAAGCAGCTCATAAAAAAAAGAGAAGAAAAAAGGGTATGTCTATCAAAACAATAGCAGAACTTGAAAGACTGTACCACTTATTGCTTTGTTCAAGTTCTCTACCAGAGCTTGGTAGATCTCCCACCTGGAGGCTGGCTCACACGGGTAGAAGCATGAGGCTTTGCAGTTGGTTCAGGCCCACCAAAGATGCCACTGGAGGCACCCTGTTGCCCCTTCTGCTCTTGCGGCGGCTTCTCTTCAGCAGCTGTAACAACCTTATCAGTGCCTTCCTCTTTCTCACCTTCATCTTGGGCAGACTAAAAATGAAATATGAAATGAAAATGAGAATAAAGCAGTGAATTGCAATGAACTTAAACAAAATTTTAATATGGAGGCAATTTGAATCCTTTTGGAGAAATTCCAAAGATCTTGTTCTATAAAAAATAATTGAATCCTACAAATCCGTAATTTAAGAGATGAGATTAAGATTACAATTTCACTTAGATAAACACATACCTACCTTTAAGAAAACATTCTTTCAACTCTACATTTCTGATATTAAGTCCAAATAAGTTGCATATTTTATAAAGATAAAACAAATTGAAAATTTGAAGAAAAAAGTAGAAATAAAAAAAACTTTTTTTTATCATCTTGGAGGGAGATTTAGCAAAAAAATACCCACCTCAGGAGCTTGAAGTTCTTTCTTTTCAGGTTGCTCATATGCCATACCAGTAATAGGATTGAACTCTGAAAATATGTAACAAAAATATTGTTAGGTGCTAACAAATTGGACAGGTTTTCCTTTAATGTCAAAGATAGTCGCATCATAAGTTTTAAACCTCACCATAGATCTTATATTTAGGCCTGCCTGCAGGTAAAAAATTCTTGGTTATTTAAAATGTGACTTAGGGAAAAAAAAAAACACCTACTTTATTTCTTTAAAACAAGAAAATTGAGAAAGATTGTATCTTAATATTTAAGAATAATAACACTATTATGTCAATTCATCAACCCTCCATTGGCTCAAATAAAAAAAAAAAGATATGAGAAACTTCAAAATAAAGGTTAAAAATAAAAATGCTTTTGGCTGGCAAACAAATGTCTAGCATTAATGGTAATTGATATGACAGTAAGAGAACACAAAAACATTTCAAGAATCAGGTGGACATATGTAAGAGGACACCACTGATTAAATAAAAAACAATGAATTTTCAGACTAGCGTCTACAAGCTTAATTTTGTACTAAAGGGATTTATCTGAGCTGAAGCTATCCAGAACTCCAAGTTAAATAACCTTGCAAGTGTCACAGGAAACCAATTGTTTCGCTAACAAGTATGACATTAAACCATATTTGCCATGTTTATTCACATTTGATTTTGAGCCATGAAAAGATAAATAGTTATAATCTTAGGGATGTTTATAGGCCTACAAACTAAAAATACAAATTTTATAATTTTTTTTTTTAAAAAAAGGAAAAATATTCAAATTTATCAAGAAATACTTTACATAAAATTTCAAATTCAATATGAAAAAATTTAAAATCAAAACTTAGTTTATAGACATTTTTTGAAGAACAAAAAAAATATGACACATGATAAACTACAAAAAAGGTCTGAGGATTAAAAGTCATATAAGCATGGCTCAAAAGAATAATTGAATTTCCGAAATTCAGAACTCATAAATTTCATGGTGTTTTATACATTTATCCACCTAATGATAATTCAAAGAATGATTAGTCATATGAATTATTGAGATGGTTATTTTTATAAACATCTCTTTTTCAACCATAACTTGGAGGTGAACAATGTAATTTGTATCAGGAACAAAAAAACCTAATATTTGGTATGTCATCCTAAACAAAGGAAGTTTTTTTAAGGATAGCCATAGCTTATTCAAGGTTGTTTCTAAGGTCTTATGGCTAAAAAAAATGACAATCATAAAAATTTTTCTGACATAAACTATATTGTTAAGAGTGTTGACAAAACATAGTATCACTATTTTATACTTCAAAAGTTATTGGTAAAGGTAAAATGCTCTTGATAATAAATGTATTCAAACTTCCAATAAAACTAATGACATACAAACCTTTAAAGACTTATGACAACAAGATTGGCTAAGAATTGCTTCTGCTTTGGCAATGAAATACATGTTCTGATTTGACATCCCAAATCATGCTATTGATTTTGAAAGTGTCTTATTTAAATATGCCAATCTTCTAAGAAAGAATAAAAAAAAAGAGGGGCATGTAAAATAATCCAAATAGCATCAGGGCTTCCTGAGGACACCAAACTGTCCTAAAATAATGGCTCAAAAAGGTGACAATCGAGCAATGCATTAGCACTTCAAATATAATGAACATACAGTATCCCTATGATCGCACTAAAAGAAAAATCCCACGAAAATCAAAATGCTGATGCTTTGTCACATCAAATCTTCCTGTACATCTGGTCATCCTAATAATATGTACACTGTAAAATGCCTAATTGATCCTTCCTTGATACGCTCTTGAAACACATTTCAAACTGCACTCTTGTGAGAATGATGATGATAGAGACGAGGAGAGTGAAAGGAAAAAAAAATGACAGATCACCAATTCAGACTGTGTCTCTCTCTCCCTTCAGTTTCAAGGCCACAAGAAGTTGAGAAACAACATCCTCATAATTTGAAGTAGCCTTTCATGGAAAAACAACACAGATGTATAAAGGAGGGATTTGATTTAAGTCAGAAAAATCAAATTTGAACAGAGACTTGTGTCAATACTAGGATTCTCCTTTCTCCAAAAGGAGGGGAAGAGCAACTGTCATCAACGAAGGTTGGAGCCTTTTTTTTTAATATTTGGGGTGTGCATGAGACATCGAGACACATTTTACATAAGGTTCAAACCTACTTTCCGGGATAAAAACCACTATCCATATGAAGGCTGAAATCTGATTCATCACTACAAGGAGAAAAGTAAAAAAAAAAAAAAAAAAAAGGAGAGGAATGGAATGACAATGATTTCAATATCAAACTAATTCAGATATCAGTCACTGTCTTTCAAAGAAAAAACGTTTACAATATAAGGAGAATAAACCTCAATGAAATGAAAATCCCATATATCTAGCTTATTATGATTACTCCTTCAAGACTAAAGGAGCATAAATTAGATGTGCCTTCTAGGGAAGTACCAAATGATCAAAGCAAGTTAATCACGATCCTCATGTCTTAGTAACTATCCAGTTAAAAATTTGGATTTTCTTTCAGCTTTATATTCTTTTCTCTTTTGACTGCCTGGTATGAAACAAGAATATCTGTGGTGTAAAGGACAACAGTCATGTTATGTCTCTCTGTTATAACAGAATTATGGCTTTGCCCAGATTTAACACCATTGATTAATTTTCTAAAAATTAATAGTTAGGCATCTAAACTTTTTAGTATTTTATATTCATTTGATAATTCTGTTGAACTTTTGTCTGCACACAGTTTGATTAGGTCACAGGAACAAGGTACTGCCTCAAAGGCTTGCAGAAGTTTGAAATCAATGAAAAATTTTTTTTTAATTGAAATTCAAACAACCAACATACAATATGGAAGCAATTTTGACCTGTGCAATCTACATTGCTCAATGGGTCAGAAATATGAGTTTTAAAAAAGGTTTTGCTACTCAAGTGAAAAAAATTGAAATTAATGAATATATATATATATATATATATATATATATATATACACATAAAACCTGGTATATAGGAACCTGAAATTTAACTTGCATATATACCGTCTTCTGGGAACGCCTATTTCTAGCTGAGTTTGACAATTAAAACTAGTTTCAGAGGAAAAAGGCCTTCTCATAGTTACCATATATAACTTGAACATCGCTATATATACATAATTTTTTTACCTAGACCCATATATAAAAATCTGGGATATGGGAACCAAGTTCCAACAAGCCCATATATAATTATATATATGGGAACCTTTGATTCGTTTGTGTACATACTTTGTGGGAACCTGTAAAACAAGCCATAATTATAATTGCTAAAACGGAAAGAATGAAATGTAGGAACCCACAAACGAATATATTTACAAGCCAGAGTCAACCCAACTTCATCTCCCTTATACCCTTTTATGTACAAGCTTCTAAGAAATCTTCATTGCTTTCACGAGAACGTAAAGGGCTTCCTACTTGCCACATAAAGATTCATTTTGGATTGAAATTCGAGGAGTGGGAAAATTAAACAAGTGGTATGAGTCCACCTATTTCAAGGGAAATCCTTTCAAATTATTACTAGTTGCTGGAGAGTGAAAACCATGAAACAAGCTAAAGTATGTTTACAAAGTAAATGTCAAATTTGAGTTATTTGAAGTGTCAGGTATACATTTATATATTTATTTTTGTATGTTTCAGCCTTATGATGATGCTTCTTTTAAGATTGTAGTTGAGAAATTCAATTAACAAAAGTGTGTTTCCTTGTAGCATATTAATGTTGTCAAAAAGACAATAAAGCAAGAATCTATTCTGAATTCCACAGGAAAGGAGAGGGCTTCATTTTTTCTAACCATTTCAATGAAAAGCCTAGTTCTGACAATTATCGTTAAGAACATGGTCATATATCTAAGCCCTAATGTTCATTCAAAAAAATATGGAAGCATTTTATTGCACTATTCATCTATGATTGGCAGTAAACTCATGATCATGTGTTTGTAAATTTTCTTAACAATAACGGAAGAAGTAGTAGCAGCAGCAGTAGTAATAGAAGTAGCAGTAGTAGTAGTAGTAGTAGTAGTAGTAGTAGTAGTAGTAGTAGTAGTAGTAGTAGTAGTAGCAGCAGCAGCAGCAGTAGTAGTAGTAGTAGTAGTAGTAGTAGTAGCAGCAGCAGCAGCAGCAGCAGTAGTAGTAGTAGTGGTAGTAGTAGTAGTAGTAGTTGTAGTAGTAGTAGTAGTAGCGGTAGTAGCGGTAGTAGTAGTAGTAGTAGTAGTAGTAGCAGCAGCAGCAGCAGCAGCAGCAGTAGTGGTAGCAGCAGTAGTAGCAGCAGCAGCAGCAGCAGCAGTAGTAGTATCATAAGTAGCAGCAGCAGCAGCAGCAGCAGCAGAAGCAGCAGCAGCAGCAGCAGCAGCAGGAGCAGGAGCAGCAGCAGCAGTAGTAGTAGTAGCAGCAGCAGCAGCAGCAGCAGCAGCAGCAGCAGCAGCAGCAGCAGCAGCAGCAGCAGCAGCAGCAGCAGCAGTAGCAGCAGCAGCAGCAGCAGCAGCAGCAGCAGTGGTGGTGGTGGTGGTGGTGGTGGTGGTGGTGGTGGTGGTGGTGGTGGTGGTGGTGGTGGTGGTGGTGGTGGTGGTGGTGGTGGTGGTGGTGGTGGTAGTAGTGGTGGTGGTGGTGGTGGTGGTGGTGGTGGTGGTGGTGGTGGTGGTGGTGGCGGTGGTGGTGGTGGTGGTGGTGGTGGTGGCGGCGGCGGCGGCGGTGGTGGTGGTGGTGGTGGTGGTGGTGGTGGTGGTGGTGGTGGTGGTGGTGGTGGTGGTGGTGGTGGTGGTGGTGGTGGTGGTGGTGGTGGTGGTGGCAGTGAGTAGTGGTAGTGGTAGTGGTGGTGGTGGTGGTAGTAGTGGCGGTGGTGGTGGCGGTAGTAGTAGCGGTGGTAGCGGTGGCGGTAGTGGTGGCGGTAGTAGTAGTGGTGAGCAGTAGCGGTAGTGGTAGTAGCAGTAGCAGTAGTAGGTGGTGGTAGTAGTAGTAGTAGTAGTAGTAGTAGTAGTAGTAGTAGCGGTAGTAGTAGTAGTAGTAGTAGTAGTAGTAGTAGTAGTAGTAGTAGTAGTAGTAGTAGTAGTAGTAGTAGTAGTAGTAGTAGGAGGAGTAGGAGTAGTAGTAGTAGTAGTAGTAGTAGTAGTAGTAGTAGTAGTAGTAGTAGTAGTAGTAGTAGGAGGAGGAGGAGGAGGAGGAGGAGTAGTAGTAGTAGTAGTAGTAGTAGTAGGAGGAGGAGGAGGAGGAGGAGGAGTAGCAGTAGCAGTAGCAGTAGTAGGAGGAGGAGGAGTAGGAGTAGCAGTAGTAGTAGTAGTAGTAGGAGGAGGAGGAGTAGGAGTAGGAGGAGGAGGAGGAGTAGTAGTAGTAGTAGTAGTAGTAGTAGTAGTAGTAGTAGTAGTAGTAGTAGTAGTAGTAGTAGTAGTAGTAGTAGTAGTAGTAGTAGTAGTAGTAGTAGTAGTAGTAGTAGTAGTAGTAGTAGTAGTAGTAGTAGTAGTAGTAGTAGTAGTAGTAGTAGTAGTAGTAGTAGTAGGAGGAGGAGGAGGAGGAGAAGTTGTAGTAGTAGTATTAGTAGTAGTAACAAAATGCACTTTTGTGAATCAATACAGTGATCAACAGATATATATATTCAAAATCGTAAATGAGATAAAATAAACTTTATTGATCCACAAGGAAAATTTGTGATGGATTTACCAATGCATTTAATTGACACTAACGTAGTACAACCCGTTTCAAAAAAGATGGCACCGTCGAAATTTTCAATAAAACAGTAACTGTTAAACGTGTAGTAAAACAATTTAGGCTCAACATAGAACAGTATATGTAGCAACTTGTGTGCAATTTTTGTAAACAAGGAACAAAAGCTCAACCAATAGCAAAGATTAAAAAAAAAGTAGTGAAAATGAAATTGAACAGGATTAACGTCAAACTTGAAAAACGTGTTTTGAAACAATATAAATCAGGTGGCCGGTGGGAGCAACTGGAAAAAAAAACTGTGAAAAGAAAATGCAAAGATAGGCGAGTAAAAGCTGAAGAAATACAGTAAAGAGATCTAGTTTTATTGACTCATTTAACAATTATTAATTTTAGAATGGCATATGCTCAAAGTGCGTCCCATTGACGGCCAAACACCTTTCAACTCTTTTGGCGAAGTTTGCGATGACAGCCTTGCATGTTGCCATCGGAATGCCACGAACAGTTTCCTCAACTGCTTGTTTCAATTCTTCCAGATCAGCCGGCTTGCCACGATAGGAAACTGCTTTCAAATAACCCCACAAGTAAAAATCGCAGGGATTCAGGTCCGGAGAATGAGGCGCCCATTCAACTGTAGTGCGTCTACTGATGATTCGGTCCTGGAACTTTGATCTGAGCCACTGAAGGGTACAGTTCGCAGTGTGGGGAGTAGCCCCATCCTGCATGAACCATTGGGAGTCCACATCGACATGTTTTCTTTTCAGTTTGACGAAGAATTGCTTCAACACGCCCATGTAACGCTCTGCGTTGATTGTCGTTGTTTCGTTCCCGTCGTCGACAAACCAGATGGGGCCAATAATTCCTTGAGTACTGAGAGCAGCCCAAGCAGTACATTTCTCCGCGTGAAGGGGCCGTTCGAGAACATACTCAGGTGGAGATCTCCCCCAGTAAAATGCACTTTGTGAGGAAACATGTCCAGACAAATAAAAATGGGCTTCGTCCGTGAACCACACATTGTCAAGAAAGTCAGGCTCACAACGAAGACGTTCACGGAACCACTGGCACATGAGCACCCTCTGCCCCTTGTCCTGATCGTTCAACCGCTGCTTGACTTGCAATGAGAACGATTGCATCTGCAGATTGGAATGCAAAATTCTGTGCACACTGCTCCTAGACAGGCTAAGTTCCTGACTTCTCCGTCTTATTGATTTCTCGTGATGCGCCTGGACGGACTGGAAGACAATAGCGGCATTTTCCGGCGTTGTCTTCGTTTTCGGGCGACCGGAGTTAGTTGCCTGTCCCGCTCGCTTTCGGTGACGATTTTCTGTGCTGCCAAACATTTTAAACTTGTTTGACCACCTAAAGATACGAGGGCATATTGATAAGTTTTGCCTCCAAGTCCATAACTTTGGAAATAATGAAGACAAACAAATGATACTTACACCAAATGAAAGGTCATTTTATTTAGCACCAGATGACATATCATTTTTCAACATAATCACTGTCCCGTTCGATACAGAGCCGCCACCGACGGACGACCTGTTGGATGCCGTCAGCGAAAAAGTCAGCAGTCTTGTCTCTGCACCAAGAAAGAACAGCATTCTTCACATCTTCGTCTGTCTCGTAACGGTTGCCCTTGAGGTAATCCTTGAGTTTTGGAAAAAGGAAGAAATCGCTCGGAGCAAGATCTGGGCTATAAGGCGGGTGCGGTAATGTCCGGAGGCCTAAACGATCTAAAGCCGTGCGAGTTTCCAAACGTGTGAGGGCGAGCGTTGTCGTGATGGATGATGGTGCTTCTCACGATCTTTTGGGACAGTGAGGGTGTGGTTCACACAGAATTTTTGGAACAAGGCAACACCGTGAATTCTACGAAATATGTGAACACACTGGAGAAACTGAAAGCGAGGTTGCGACGGGTAAGGAGTGAGAAAGTTTCCATCATCCATCACGACAACGCTCGCCCTCACACAAGTTTGGAAACTCGCACGGCTTTAGATCGTTTAGGCCTCCGGACATTACTGCACCCGCCTTATAGCCCAGATCTTGCTCCGAGCGATTTCTTCCTTTTTCCAAAACTCAAGGATTACCTCAAGGGCAACTGTTACGAGACAGACGAAGATGTGAAGAATGCTGTTCTTTCTTGGTGCAGAGACAAGACTGCTGACTTCTTCGCTGACGGCATCCAACAGGTCGTCCGTCGGTGGCGGCTCTGTATCGAACGGGACGGTGATTATGTTGAAAAATGATATGTCATCTGGTGCTAAATAAAATGACCTTTCATTTGGTGTAAGTACCATTTGTTTGTCTTCATTATTTCCAAAGTTATGGACTTGGAGGCAAAACTTATCAATATGCCCTCGTAGAATTTTTGGCTGGACATCGACGCAAGTTGAAGTAGTGTCGAAACTTTTGTTGTGTCTGCAGTATGCTGCCTGTCTTAGTGTAGAGACGGACACAAAAGGCCTTCTCTACGTCTGTCCACGGTGCCATGGCAAATGAAGAGTGTCTTGGACTATGAAATTGATTTCTTTATAAATTAAGTTGTTGCCATGTGACGTCATTAACTGACGTATAGAAAAAAAGGCTCAGTAGGGCTTTGGGAGGAAAACGCAAGCGCGGGAAAGAAAGGGTGACGCACCGTAACTTTGCAAAAAAATACTTCCTTTGCACTTCGAAGCGCCATTTCAATGTGTCTCAATCATTTTCTCTAAAATTTTGCACATGCCTGTCACATAAGCGGAAGTTACTTGTGTGCAAATCTCAACTTCTTTTCTCTGTTGGTTTTGAAATAATCACAAAAATAGAGGGTGCCATCTTTTTTGAGACGCCCTGTATGAAGCATGAGAAAAATATTCTCCTTCCACACACAGAGACTCTGTCTGTCTGTCTAACTCTCTCTTTCTCTTCGTTCGATAGCTTTGTAACTTTGGGACAATATTGACATGTCGTACTAACCCAACAATCAATCAATCAATCTCTCTCTCTCTCTCTCTCTCTCTCTCTCTCTCTCTCTCTCTTCGTTCGATAGCTTTGTAACTTTGGAACAATATTGACATGCCGTACTAACCCAACAATCAACATCTCCTCTCTCTCTCTCTCTCTCTCTCTCTCTCTCTCTCTCTCTCTCTCTCTCTCTCTCTCTCTCTCTCTCTCTCTCTCTCTCTTTGCGAAGTCTTGTTGAAGAGATATTTCCCTGGTGATGAACAGCAGCACCATCGACTACTGCCTTCATGGCCTGCCAGCTGTTTAGATATCCATCTGAAGATTTACTAGCAAAGAAGTACGGGTTTGTATTAGTGATGCCAGCACTGTCTCTGGTTTTCTTCAAAGTCTCCATTGTCTTCTTAGCTTCCTCAGTGACTAATATGAGAACCTTCCTGGTTTTTTTTTTCTGGCACTTCGATGAGTTCTATTCTTTTAATAAGAGCCAGTTCTAAACCTTGAAGGCTATCCATAATTTCTTTGTTCATACCTTCCTCCCACTTGGGTCTGTCTTGATATGAATACAGGAGAAAACGTGAAACTTCTCCACCTCTTCTCTCGTTAAACAATATGAGTCTGGACATCGTGACCTGTGCCAGTTTTCTCCATGTAGTATATCCTGGACTGGACACTTTTCACCAAGGAAAGGAATGTTTCAGAAGCCAGTCTGTCTGCTTCGTTTTGGCACCTTAAGGCCCAACCTCTTTTAACATTTCCGATTTTGATTCATAAATGTCCTAACTGGACAGCAAGTGAAGGGATTTTGAAAGCACGCTTTCCATCTCCAGTGTCCATAACTCCACAGAGCTCCTCTGTCCCTTTTATGACAATGTCAAAGGCCTCACCAGAGAGGAAATTGTTTAGGCTATCCTTTTTAGTGTCAATTTGCATAAGCTTCAAAAGCAATCTTCCTAACAGTCTCATTCTCTGGGAAACTTTTTTAGGAGTAAACTACCAAAACGCAGTATAAGCATGTCTTTCTTAACCACATTATAAATTTCATGTTGAGTCATGCAAGATAAAACAAACTCTCTCACATTCTTTGACCACTCTTCCTCATCACCTGCCAAACACGCACTTTCTAGAAAGGCTCCACTAATAGACATCGCTTTCCTAGGCTCATAGCTCTCACCACTCTCTCTTAATTCACATTTGTTCACATGCTTCCACAATTCTTCTCCGACAAAAAATCCATAGCAGTGCATGTAAGATAAAAAATCAGTATCAGGCCTTGCTTTGCTTGGTGTTTTTGAAACAATAATGTTGCATCCACCAGCTTGAAGCTCTTCTACATTGTGTAAAAAATTTCTCTTATTTTTTCAATTTGAGGATTCCTGTCAAATGATCTTTATACTTTGTTTGCGATTCTTTGTAAGACAATAACTTGGCCACTTCTGGTTCTGAAGAATGTCTGACTGTTAGATGTCTTGCAATTTTTAAAACAGGAGTCTTGCAGTAGAAGCAGAACTGTTGTTTGTCTAATTTGCCTGGTGCAGCTCTTCTCACAGTCGGCACAGTGGATACCTAAGAAATAAGAATAATCGGAGTAATGCATCTTAACGACATTATATGCAAAATAGCATAAAAAGAACAAACTTAAAGAGACATGTATCTGAACCATAATCTGCATTTCAAGATCTACTTAACTCCCAAATTCATAGATAAGATTTATGGGGCAGCATGATTTTCAATTGTTTTGCTTTTCAAGACAGTAAAAAATAACACATGTGTTGAAGACAATTCATATTTTAATAAAGTAAGATTAATGGAAAATTAAGTGAATTTCACAGACCCCTATCATAACTCAAATCTTGGTCCTTCATGTTAGCATGTGTAATATACAGCACTTTTGTAGTCTGCAAAAGCACTCTCCTAATAAAACTTCAAAAAAGGATATATTTAAAAAGTTTCTTTGTCTTCAGACTTTAAGTGCAGTGCACATTAGTATTATAAACAATAAGCTCTTAAAAATATAAGAAACAAAGTAACCTACTAATACTTAAAGCTTTAATGAAGGAGAGAACAGCACTTCAGTTATGTTAAAGACAAATGTTCTATAACTGAAATAATAATAACTCTCCTTTTGGTATCTTACTTACATGTCTGTTTAACTACATAATCACAATATGATATGGTCTGGAGTAATTCCTTATATTTATACTTTTTTTATTTCATCAAAATCATTTTTATTACCCAATACTATCTGTAGCAAGTTTGATTATATCTTTTTCACTACTCACAGATATAGGCTTGTTTGAATGGTTACTCTTGAGAAACTTCATCCTCCAACAAAGCTGAGGCAGCCTGAAAGCAAATAACACAATTCTTAAATTCCTTTATTCTCACAAAATTCACTTACTTTTTTTGCATCTTCTTAGAAGTTATTATATGAAATGTCATTAAAACAGGCCTATCTATGCCTTATTTACTGATTTTAGAGGAATTGGTTTCCGGCCTTGAAAAAAGTTAAGGCTTTTTAAAGACTAATATGGACCAAGTATATAACAGGTGTGTTGTGCATGCAAAGCATTTACTCTACCTGTCTGTTTCATGTATGTAATTTACCAGTCTGACTTAAAGAATTCACTGAAAACACTGACTACCTGGATGTGAATATGAGTCGATCTCCATCCCCTTAACCCAGAATCTCAACAATTGTATAGAGGTTTAAGTGACATAAGCACTGATTCAAAGAATTAAAGAAAAGCTATATGAGTTGAATCAATGTCAGTATACTGTGGGAGAAGTAAGTTGCTTCAAACTTTTTTCTCTAGGTGATGGATCATTTCAAGGTCTGATAACATGATTGGCTATTTTCAATTGCTGAGTTTTTGGTTCAACAACCCAAACTATTCAAATGGATTATTCAGGAGGCAGTGCTGTTATAGATGTTTATCACATGCCTCACTACTGTCACAGTGATAGCCGGTGTTGTATAACTTTTTGAATCCTACCTTATTACATTAAGTGAGCTAAGGTTATCTTTAACACTATTTAGTTGATGCATGCAAAGGGGCTTGTAAAATAATGATTGAAGAGTCTTTTGTTTAACTCGGCCCCGTCTACAAAGCTTAGCCTAATGCTAGTCAGCCAGGAAAGAAAAAAAATGTGAAATCAAGAAAGTGAGTATACATGTCTGTATGCCCGTGTGTGTGTGTGTGGGGGGGGGGAGGGGGGTGTTGTTTATTGTTGATGTTACACATGGTTTTCAATTTCATGTTTGTAGAGAACAATTCGTTGATTGAGATATTGCGTTAGAATATTTAACTTGAGCATGGGGCTTTGTATAAAAAGAACATTATTTCCCTTGTGAGGCACAGTTTAAATGTGTCAAGAATGTTAAATTCCCTACCACTATAATTAAGTTCTTATTTAATTATTTATTGCCTTTCTACTGTTGCTCTACCCCAGAATTGTTAACCCAAAATCATAGAGGATCACATTATCTTTCCATAACTCAAATGGATTAATGAATTTGCCTCTCGACTGTAACAGGAACCCACACCATCTAGAATTCTTTATCAGTAGTGCAGTTTTTGTTTACATATCAGTCATATTGGATACTGGACGCATTAGCATGATTATCGACCGGTCTTGAATACTCAACTCAAAGGAAAAAAGCAGGAGTCAAAAATATATAACATGTATTGAAGAAAAAACAACAAAGAAGCAGCCTTTTAATTATTCAAATTGTTTTGCTTTTTTCCAGTATCGTATCCGGCAATATGGCTGTCATGTAAACAAAAGAGCCGGGACCGCACTGTTTGGTGTGGGTCGTTGTTCATGCTATAGTTGAGAGGTCCACCATCCTTAAATAACTTTGGGACTAGATCTAGAGTAATTATGCTAGCATAAAGTGAAAGCTACTTAAAAATTTGCTGAAAAAAGTCATTTTTATAATATACTGGATGAAAAGATTCTAGATCTAGATCTAGATCTAGATAATAGCTAGACAAAGATTTTAGGCAAGCCTAGATCTCGATCTAAATCTAGGTCTGCTAGATCTAAATCTAGATCTACTAGATCTAAACTTAGATCTAGATTAGATTAGATTAGATCTAGATCTCGAGATTTCTAACACTACAGTCTTCGAAAGAGTATTAGTGTATGAAATTGCTAAAACACATGCATGCTTTTAAAACCCGTTAATCGCACTTTAAAATACTTTTTAAACGAAAGTTCAATGACAATCGCATAAAAATATCTCTTACATTACTTACCATTTCTCCAGTAAGTTTGGTTCAGCGTGAACATTCGTACGTATTTGTACTAAATAAACGGAAACCGGAAATGACTTGTAGGCGGAGCTCATAGTTGGAAGTCCCAAGTCAACTACGACCTATGACCTCCGCTTCAGGAGACGAAACTGTCAGAAAGCGGCTGATCGCAAGTCTTGGCCTCATTTCAAAAATAGACACTGATAATTAAATACTGTGAAGGGAGGTAACCGCATTAATTTTAACCTTTTTTGGGAACTTTTGGCTGTGCATCGATTATACCCCATAGGTCATTCTGACAAAATTTCAGCCAAATGGTTTATGGGAACTTTTTGGGTTCCCAAAAAAAAATCAAAGTTCCCACATTGCGCTTGAAAAAACATATAACGGTCCCCACATCTCCGGTAGTGCAAGAGTATATATATATATATATATATATATATATATATATATATATATATATATATATATATATATATATATAAGAGAGAGAGAGAGAGAGAGAGAGAGAGAGAGAGAGAGAGAGAGAGAGAGAGAGAGAGAGAGAGAGAGAGAGAGAGATTTATAGGGTTTCATAATAGAAAATGAACTTAGACCTGGGTCAATACTTTCAGTGTCTCACTAGTTAGCATTACTCATGACATGGTTAACGCAGTGAAATAAAACATTGTGATTTAATGTTTGCAATCCAAGAACATATATGACAACAGGAGAGCATCTCGTTTTACACCTAATTTTCTTGGCACATTTGGGAAGCTGGCTGTTCCACAAATTGGTTATTTCCTACCAGTACTACTTTGACATAAAAGAAAAAGAAAGGGATGATGTGGAAAATCAAATAATTAGCATGGAAAATCACTTGAGTACAAGTTGATGATCTTCACCGAGGCATCCATGTTTAATCTAATCATGCTCGATTTTAAGTCCTATTTTCATTTTTTACAAAATAACTGAAATAAAACTACAAACTAAAAAATAAATCTTCATTTCCAAAAGGCTCTTTAGTCGATTAGTGGCACCTTAACAACTTATCTCATTTATAAAGTAAATAGTAAAATGAGAGATTTTGTTTTACTTGAACTGATCCAGGATTTTTTCAGATTAAAAAAAAGTCCTACTAAACAGTTTACCTAGATTGACAGTATAAGAAATTTAGTTTTAGACAGAGGTGCTTTGAATTTTTTTCCAGATCAAAGAAAAATAAATACAGCCAAACTTTTCAGGGAGTACTTTCATCATGTGGTAAAATTAGGGAGTTTTATCATTTTATGTGGGACAGTGTGTTGACTTTAGCATTAATTACGTAGAACCATCTCAAAAGATCAAAATTGAGAGATTGCTCATCAATGTAATCTGAGATTGTTTATGTTAATTGCATACCAATTTTTTTTTCAGACAAAATCAAAACACTTTAAATCTGAATTAGATGATTTCATAGATTAGAAGATTGAACCACGGGAACTCTGTTCAAAGGGAAAAAAGTCAAGAGCAAAAATTCTCAAAAAATTGCAATATGTCTAGAGTAGCTGCATCAACCAAGTGAGAAAAGCACAACAAAGCCAACAGCTCTCAAACTTGTTCAAACAAAGAAGAATCATACCGCTTCTATCAGAGAACCTGTTTGCTCTAGGTGTCACATTGGCCCGGTACTGGCCCAGAACCCGGCTGAAGGAGGAATTTATGTCATGGTCATCATCCACAAAGGGCTCACCTCCACCTAGGCTTAAGTCACTAAAACTAGTAGGCAGAGCATTATTATCATCATTATCAAACGACTGTGCTAAATGAGTTCTCTCCAAAGAGGGAGTAGAAAATGACATGGTATCAGACCTAGAGGGAGAGATTTCACTAGGTGACTTTAAGTGGTTAAAAACATTTGAAAATGAGTCATCTCTATCATTCTGCCTCCTAAGTTTAGACACAGGAGTTCTTTTAGGCTCACCATCCCCAAAAACATTTGCAAATGAGTTTGATTGCCTAGAGTGAGTAATTCCTTTAGATTGGAAGGTATCTTTCCTAGCATCATTCTGGTCCTGATTTCTTGAATAAACAGTTTTAACACCTGCAAAACCACCCGAGTTAGAATCCCCAAAAAGGTTATGAAATGAGTCATCACCACTTCGAGGAGCTCTTGACTTTGGGTGAGCAGGGGCTACATGACTCTCTCTGTTGAAGATATCATTGTTACCACAATTGACATTGCTGGGATTATGTTTCTTGCCAGGTGAAGTACCAGTAGCTATTTGCTCTCCAGTTCCAAAGATATCATTGTTAGCCTTGTTTACATTTTGAGCATTGCTGCGAGCATTCTTTTTCTGGCTGTCATCTTCATAACCACCAAATATATTGCTTGAACCACCACCTGGGGGAGCCAATACTCTGGAAAAAAAATACAAACATATTGAAAAGTCAGGAGAGAATACATGTACTTGATTTTTCTTTGGCAGACAACTGGTTTTCAAAGATTTCCAAATTAACAAAAATTACTGTAGAAACAATAATAAGAGAGTTATTCTGGACATTGATAGCTACAATTGCTTTTTTCAAGTTCCACCCGTCTCATGCATGGCTAGAATACAAAATGTTTTCCTAATAGATTTATGAATGAATAAGCAAGTTTTAGATGCCTGAAATAAATAAAACCTGAGATACAAATTTATTAGGTAGCAGAGTTTAGATTAATCACTTATCCCCTTGTCCAGTTACAAAACTAGTCATCACATTCGTCATTTTTAGTAAATTGTATAGCAGCAGAAATGGATGTTATATAATTTAATGAACTGACAAAAGCTACTGTTTTAAGTCTCCCTTTAAGGCCTTTGTTATGGCCATTTCTATCACATTACACAAGCCAAAATCTATGACAATGACATAACGTTAACTGAATTCTAGCAGTTTTTACATTCAAGGGAATTAATAAATCAAAAACTATTTGAAAGAGGCCTTCACAAGAATTCCATAATTAGATCTATCAGGCAGAGGTTTGCTGTAAAATTTTAGGAAGAAATGAATTCTTACTAAAAATTATTTGCCGGCTTTATGAGCCTGATTTTTTTGAGCTTTCAGTGATAAAAATTCAGACTTTTCTCTAGATCCATATATGAATGTTTATTGGTTTGCTCACAATAAAACTGAAGCTTTTAAAATTATAGATTTGTGCTCATTGATGGATTATGAATAATTAAAGGCTAAATAAAAAAAAAACCGCAATCATGAAACACTAACAATGTCTGATGGCTTATTGTGTTTGTAACGGATTTTGGACCTATATCTACAAGACTAAGAAGCTGGAGTCTAGTTAAAGTATAACATAGGCTGATGCTAGATTTCAGAACTGAAAAGGACAAAAACCTAATGTTGACAATCACGCCTATCATGACAAATGAATTCCTTAAGAGAGGCACTGATTAGTTCTATTCTTGGCTTTTCTGAAGTTAAGAATCTGGGCTTCAAATTTCTATGCAATTCACATTTATTAATGTAATATAAGTGCACCTATGTCATGATTTAGAGCCTGAAGCCAATTTACATCGATATTTACTTTAAGTGCAAAAAAGCAAGTCCTTCATTGCTTTTTTCATGGTGGATTTCACTGTGTTTTGCGTGAAGCATTAAAACATTCTAGCTGAGTACAGCAGCTGGATTTTTTTTCAGCTATCAAAAAATTCAATCCTAGATCTTCACCTCATTGATAGTATTATAACTCTTGAGCAGGGTATGCCCAGAGATTCATTGATTTGTACAGGATCTGTGTTTTTAGGTATAAGAACTAGAATGATACGTTTCACATACTAGGCCATAGACCTATAAGTTAAATGAATATAAGAGAATATCGTGAATTTGAGCAAGCTGTTTTTCCTTTTTGCAATGGGTGAGAACTGGGTGCTATTATTTTTATTAAACTTTTGAAATATGAATTACTGCAAGTCGCAAAAGCTGAGGATATTCTCCACCAAAAATTTTAAAAATTAGACTAAAAAAGGAGCTATTTTGAGCATTCTTTCATTACACTAATTCAGCTCAGTTATTATGTGCTCAGACTTGGAGGTCAATGTTGTATCTTATCTATAGCTGTGTCCCCCAAATGCTAGTACTGCTTTCTAAATCTCACTGGCTAAGCTGAAGCATCATGAAGGTATACTCATCAGGGTATTATACCTTATACAGTGTATACTCTCCTTATCTTTAACTTTTCTACAGACAATTAAGCTGAATATGAATTTATGATATAGGAATTCTCACTAGGCTCCCCAAAGTCGGGTTTTATAATTAATTGCTTTGAAATGAAAATAATTTACAATTTTATTTATTATCCCGTGTCATGCCCGTTTTATTTCATCTAGCTCTACTTAGGATTTTTAATTGATCTTAATTGTATCTCGAAGAATAACTGTAAGGTCTGGATGTAAAGATGGAAAGAAAGATGTTTTCCAGACCAATGAACCATAAAGTAAGCTCCATCAATAAAGTAAACAACTGGATGGCACCAATATCTTACGCGTTTCAAAAACAATACAAATCTCTATACTGCAATTTAAAATAATTATAACAAATAGAGACAACATCGATATAATATTCGTCTACATTCTTTTGCGCAGATTTTTCCTCAAAGATTGAAAAATCCTGTACTTGTAGGAAAATTCTTTTCCCTTTTCCGTAAAATTTTACATACACATTTGCAAAGCAAGTTCAACCTTTACAGATAAAATTTTTCAAGAGGTACTTGAAGGCCAGAATTTACAGAGGATCACATGACTCTTCAAAATATACCGAACTCCATAAATTTATGAGAAATTCTAATCCCTGTTTTACTCAGCTCAAAAGGATTCTTTGAAGGACCAGTTGCATAAGCTTTTTAACAATTAATTTCTTTGAATTTTTTTTTGGTCAATTCATAATTGTGTATGTGGTTGTCACAATATGGACATCCATCATTTATTTTTATTCGAAAGACCAGTGAAATACTTAATATGGGAAAAAGAGGTCAATTCACGGAATGCTTTCTAAATCTACTTACAGATGCTTCTCTAGTGATTTGCAAGAATCAGGAATTATCAGGTATGTTCTTTTGGCACATTCGTCAATGGTACTCTTTGCACATAAGTTGTGATATTTTGTGTGGATGAGTCAGTCAGCAGGTATCTCAGTGGACGGAGGCAAAAAGCCTAGAATAGTTTTTTGTTCATATTGTGTGGTAGTTGTCTTGTAACCAAGAGCCTTTTTTTTTATTACATTACACATATGAGTTAAGTTGTATTGTAAGTTGTATAAGTGAGAGCTAAGAGCTAACTCTTTGATTATACTTATATTTATTTAGATTTGTCTTTATAATCATTGCAATTATCGGTTATAACATGGTGAGCATAAGTACCCACCAGTTAGCTCTATTTCTAGTAGAGTCTTAAGTAGTGATTCTAGTCTAGGTCTTTGAATAGACATAGAAAGTGCAATATTTCTAAGCATTTAATGTAAGGCTAAAAAAACTCCTTAAGTGCTAGAAAGTGCACTGTCTTAACTTCTTGTTACATAATTTATATTTGTACATAAATTACCATTACATCATGAGCATTTAAAAGGGTCTTATACATTTTAGTTGCCTAATGTTTATAACTTAATGTATTTTGCTTATGATGAAATGTATGTATTTTTGAGAAGGGTTAAAGTTATCCCACAACATGACATCGATCAATAAATATTCAATATAAAATATACGTAAACAGTTGAAAAATTTTAAAACGTATCCACGGACAAAAATTACAGGTTGAAGCTTTATATAGTTATAGACTGAGGGTGACTGTTAGCGTAAAACTAAGTAAGATATATTTTTTTATAAGAACTGAGTAAGCAAATGTCTAGAAATTATAGAATAATCTAATATTTTACTTGACTTGTAATGTTGGGAGATGTGAATAAACTACTGTATCATGAAAATGACGTTTGGTATAGTCTTTCTATATTTTTCATATTCTTTTGTTGTGTCAAGGTCTGAAAGTGACCCACAAAATGTCCTATTTTCATTGATGTGTGGAGGGCTGGTCGATCTTATTCAGAGAGATCAGGTCAATGCAAACCTTAGAAAACATCGTCTCAAATCTATGCTACGTTTTTAACCTTATCAGCAAGTTTTGAAGTTTACCGTTCACCCACATAATGAAAGGGAAACTTTTTGCGTCAGTTTTCTGAGTGACGTCGCATGGCATTATAGTATGCTCCTTGGGTGTGTGGCTTCATTTTTCAATACATGCATACAGACAGGATTGTAAATATTGAGACCGTAAGGACTTCCGAATGGGTGCAATATGTCCATCATACTAAAGAGGTCTTCGTTGGATCAAGCCATAGAAAAAGTTGGGTGTGTAAAGTATTTTCTACCAATGAATTACCTGCATTATTGCAGTTATCAGCCCAACTCACTTTAAGCTTTAAAATTTTATCTTTCTTAATGAATTTGATATGCTGAACACTAATATGAGGGTTTTATTCATCAAAAATAAATACTTCTCAAGCATTTTTGTGTTGCTATAAAATCCCATTAAACTACAAGTTTCGAATTTGTCAAACATTCAGTTGTAAAGCCTAAAGTGAGTTGGGGCGATATCTGCAAATTTATTGAATTTACCGAACTACCAAAAAAAAAAAAGCTATCAATGTTCCTTTCATCTTTTTTGTGTACACATGTGATCCATCAGCATTGTTTATTTCAGAGAGGATCTACAGCTTGGTTAGCCTAGGTGTGTCTAGCTTGTGTGTCGACTTGTGTATCCATTTGCGAGTTAGAACTCGACCTTTGGAGATTGTTTTAGAGCAATCGGCAGCGCATTATGAACTCATTCAAGCTTAATATCTAGACGAATGCAAGCATACAAGTTATTGGTAAAATTGTAGATATTGGCCCAACACACGTCTGGCTTCACGATTGAATGATTCCCGACGAAATCAAAACTTGCAATTTAATGGGACTTAAGGCCGACACAAAAATGCTTATATCTTGAAAAAAATTTACTTGCGGCGAATAAAACCTTCATATTCGTGTTAAGCATTTCAAATTCATTAAGAAAAATACAATTTTAAAGCTTAGAGTGGGTTAGGCCGATATAGATCTGCAATAATACCCTATTTTTTAACATTTTCTAGTTTTCATGCATGCAACTGACAATTTGACACACAGGAAAAGTGTACCTTAGACTTTTAGTACCAGCAACTGGAGTCTTCTCAAATATTTTTTTTACAAATGTATTTGTACCACTTTGCCGGAAGAGTTCCTTTTAGGTACGGACTAATTTACACACCAAAGAGGGCTTCGTTTGATCGGGACCATAGAAAAAGATTGGGCTTGGTTTTTGCTTGGGGTTACACAAAGAAGAAAAATTAATTTATTTCAGCTCTGTCTCTTCTGCTTCAATCATTGTATAACACTAAATTCCATGTAGGAAACAATATAGGTTTGCTTCTGTTTCTTCTCTGTAAGAAACTGTCCGCATCTAAAAGGAACTCTTTCCCACTTTGCCCCCAAAAGGCAAACCTGCGTATCTACAGATTTTGTGTTTTCAGGAAAAATGCAAAAAAACTTTTGGTCGTCAGCATAAAAAACTTCAGATACGTCCATTTGACAAGTAAAAAAAACTTGAAGTACCAATGAAGATACGTTGCCCTGCCATTTACTCAAGTTGGATAATACTTAAAATAGTCAGTTTATCAAAAAAAATTCTAAAACAAGATTTTGTCAGATACGTCATGGGGGCATTGGGGGGGCAGCACTGACTATTGGTTAATGTGCTTTAATTGAAAAAAGTGTGATGTCCTTAGTGTGTTTTCATGAAAATATATAGTTATCCTCAAAAGTGATGAAATTGATAAAGGGCTATAGAAGATGCATATTAACCCCTTCTTGACTGAGGTATTTTTAATCACATTGACAGGGCTATTCACTGAATTCAATTATGAAATCAGATATTAAATTGTTTTGCATTACATCTAAACCTTAGGGTGAACTGTGAAATTGGTAGATTCAAGAATGTACAATGTGCGTGGACTAGGCATCTTGTCACGAAAAGTCGCTTATGGTATACATTATACGTCACAAAATGGTTTATGATTAATATATGTGATTGTGAGGTTAAGTTATTAGTACATCTCTTTTCAATCTTGAAAACAAAAGCTTTCTAGGTCAAGAGGGTTTCAGATTTTATTTCAGATTTCAGCTTCACATTTTCTATCATTTCATGAATAATTTATGTATGATCTTTGAAGATAAATATTTTTTAGATTTCAGGTATTTCAATTCACATTTGGAACACGCCATAATCTAGATCCTAGATCTAGAGGCCTGCAGCATAAAAGTACATTATGTATTTGATCTGGTCTAAATAGGCCTTATACTCTGTAGGTAGATCTAGATCTAGATATCTAGATCAAGTAAATTTGAAACAAGATTCAATCTAGATATCTAGATCTAGAGTTCACGATAAAGTCTTGGAATTGGATCGAGATCTATTTTTAATTGTATCTACCTGGAGGAAGGCTTTGCATTCTGGTCCATGCCTTGGAATGTTGCGGTGGTCGTCATTTTGCTTGGGCTTCGCAGGCTTTGTTAACGGTTGTGTTTTGTAATTTAAGTCTTCTGTGATTTTGATGTAGAGGTTGTTAGCGAACGGTGCCTCTCTTGAATGTTGATCTTACTAACTCAGTATACAAGAATTAAGTCAGATAAGTTATAATCTCAAAATGTGATTAACTTCTCGCTAACTTCCCGAGTCCGACCGCCAGTTGAAAAGATCGGTAATGTGGTCGGATAAAAGCTAGTAAACTTACTGTTAAAATAATTATGTTAAAAATATACATGTTTATCGTTTATTATTTCGTTCATTGAATGGAGTGTTGAAAATAAAAATCAGTTCATTAAATTTGATTTGACCATTTGCTTTAGTATTTGGGTTACATATTTCATAGATCACAATCAATTCAATTATTATTTTCAACCAAGGTCAAAATAATCGATTTACATGGTGACCAAATCAAACTGGCAATTCTGCTTGATTATAACTATCGGTGAATCGAAGTTTTAACTATTTTCGTCTCATATAAATACCTGTATTTGGCAATAGGTCATATATATATATATATATATATATATATATATATATATATATATATGTATTTGTATAAATACACACGCATATATATATATATATATATATATTATGTTTGTGGACTTTCAAATTTCTGAGGCAAAAAGCTTGTGAACCACTGAACCAAATGACTTCAAATTTTGTAGGATACCTAAACTATAGTGGTAAGATGCATATCTATAAAAAGAAGTGTGAAGTCTCTGTAGTTTTCTTTCTTTATTTTTTTTTTTTTTTTTTTTGAAATTTTATTGATTCCTCATTTGAATACCCTTTAATGGCCCACAAATGCCATAGTCAAACTTTTTAAAGCAAAACGGAAGTCTCCTATGCACAGCATACTAAACGGCGATTCACTCACTTATCGATGTCTCAATCCGTACGATTTGTGGCCAAAACACGGCTAACGATTGATGCTGTTCAAAATTAGCAAAGAATCTAGATCTAGGTAGATCTAAATCAAGAATGCCACGGAAAAGGCAAGGGGATTCTTCAATAGGAAGGTTAACAACTTAACTCCTAGCCAAAAATACCATAGAAACAGACAGAGATCTAGATCTAGATCTAGATCGTCATCAAGTGAGAATGGCAAGTCAGGCTCAGAGACAGAGAATGCTAGATCTAGATCTAGATCTAGAACAAGTAGATCTAGATCTACTCGAGTTTCTAATTCTACAACCAGAACAGAATAAAGATCTAAGGTCTGCTTTCAAAATGTGCAACATGAGGCAAAAAAAACAGGCTACAGAAAATGGTGCAAATCAGACTGCTCTTCACTTCAACACTGATCAATTAAAAAAGGAGACCTTAATCGGAGGCATGATCCAATGCCTGCACTGCCAAGCCATGAAGTTTAGAGATGAATCTAAAGGTATGTGCTGCAGTAATGGAAAAGTAAATTTACCTCTTCTACAGCAATTAGCGGTCCTGTTTGAAGGGACAACTGATCAATCTGTGTGCTTTCAGTTTCTGTAGGACATAAGGAAATACAATATTGCATTCCAGTTGACTTCTCTTGGCTGTAAAGAAGTGAGAATGAATGGATGGAATCCACAGTTCAGAATTCAAGGCCAGTTTTGTCACCTCATAGGCCCTCTAGAACCTGCCGATGAAATGCAAGCTAGATTTTTGCAAATCTACTTCATGGATGGAAACCAACAAATTCAGAGGTCTTCCATCACCGATGGACTTTGTAACAGCATTTTGTTGGACATTCAGGAAGCATTGAATCAGAATCACAAATACGCTAAGGAGCTGAAATGTGCATATGAGTTTGCAAGCTCTCGCCAAATAGAAAGTTCCCGAAGTGTTATCAATGAAACAGCGCGACCATTAAGGACACCTGAAAGGACACAGTCACACACAATGCAACCACACTAAATGAAGAAATGTGGTCTACAAAGAAGTGTTATAAACAGGTCAGTGCAAAGTTTTTTTTGGTTGGTAATAACTAATATCTTTCTCCACAGGTTATTTTTCCCCCTGTGGTGACTAAAATCTCTTTATGCAAGTCGCCATGTAGCGATGTATTTTCTGGCTTTATTTTTAATTCAAATTTCAAAGAGGGTTAGGATGAGAGAGAGAAAGAGAGAGTGTAAGCATACAATGACTATATATATATGATAATAATAATAATGAAGTTATTTCCTAGCGCCTCTTCCTACTTGTAGGCTCGAAGCTCTTTACAATAGTCTATTTACAAACGTTTAACATAGTGACACTAGTCTATAGTCTAAAACCTAGTCCATTAACAATTCAAACAAACAGAAGAGGAAAAAATAAATAAGTTACATGTACAAAGAAAATAAGAGAAGACATTGACAATAAGACAAATTTCTCAGACTAATTAAGGTCTTCATGTGCAGTAAACAAATGGGTTTTCAATAGGGTCTTAAATTGACTTATAGAACTCGCCTCCCTGATGGAAAGGGGAAGGGCATTCCAGACAACTGGTGTACATTGTACAAATGCTCTATGGCCGTCTTTTCTTGATGGTTTGCATGGAACTGACAGCAAAGCTTTGTTACCTGATCGTAAGCTACGAGTGGGGACGTACATACCGACAAGATCTACAAGATAATTAGGGGCATAGCCGTGAACACATTTGAAGCATAAGACAGCAATCTTATATTTTATCCTAGTTTGTACAGGAAGCCAGTGTAAATGCCTAAACATGGGTGTTAAGTGATCTCTTTTACGTTTTTTCAAAATGAGACGAGCAGCGTTGTTCTGAATCAATTGAAGCCTCTTTAGTGTGTCCATGGGTATGCCATATAGTAATATAATATATAATTAGAATTTTAAGTTATTTTTGTTTTGAATATTTCATTATATAAGCCCCTAGTTTTAAATGTTACAAAACTTAAAACCTGTTTAAAAGAAACTCAAGTTTCAGGTATATACATTGTCGATTTTAGTCGAGACACGTACAATACAAGTCTTTTCAGTTGTATATTGCTCACCAGATCGGCTGGTCATTCAGCAAAATATTACGATGACGTTTGTTTATAGCTATCTAGAGCGATTCCTACACAGTCAAAAAAACCTCGTTCTCAAAACATAGAGAGGACGTGGTTTTTTTACAGTGTGAATTTATTTACTTTTGTATTAATTTTAAAATGGCTTTTTGTATTGAGGATTTTTTTTTCTAATGCTGAAACTGGTTTTTATGAAGCAAGTTTTTCTTGGTGTAATAACGAGTTATCAATTTGCTTATTAGAAGAAGCACAAGAATAATATGCAAGAATGAACAAAATCTCAGCCTAGCGAAAATAATGAGGTCATCCTGAAGGACCCCTGGGCCAAGTTTAAGATTGAAAAAAAAAGGTCCAACGTTTCTCTCACTCTCTCTCTCTCTCTCTCTCTCTCTCTCTCTCTCTCTCTCTCTCTCTCTCTCTCTCTCTCTCTCTCTCTCTCTCTCTCTCTCTCTCTCTCTCTCTCTCTCTCTCTTTCTCTCCCTGTCTCTCCCTCTCTCTCTCTGTCTCTCCCTCTCTCTCTCTCTCTCTCTCTCTCTCTCTCTCTCTCTCTCTCACTGTAACTCGTTCATGACTATTCATATATGCTCCTCTCAACATCTTCAGTGATCATCTGACGGAGATCTTCAACCTCTTCATTTTGAGATCACCAGCCACAGACTAAAAAACTTGAGACAATGTGCTTTTGAGAGGGAATCCTTACCATCTACTGAGTTTTGAAGGGTGACGTGATTAGAATCAATATGACGCATCAGCCAAAGGG
>JAWDGP010001841.1:0-2500 GCA_033675545.1 Elysia crispata
TTCTTCTTCCTTCTTCTTCTTCTTCTTCTTCTCCTTCTTCTTCTTCTTCTTCTTCTACTTCTTCTTCTTCTTCTTTTCCTTCTTCTTCTTCTACTTCTTCTTCTTCTTCTTCTACTTCTTCTTCTTCTTCTTATTATTATTATTATTATTATTATTATTATTATTATTATTATTATTATTATTATTATTATTATTATTTATTATTTATTATTATTATTATTATTATTATTATTATTATTATTATTATTATTATTATTATTATTATTATTATTATTATTATTATTATCATTATCATTATTATTATTATTATTATTATTATTATTATTATTATTATTATTATTATTATTATTATTATTTCACACCTCAGAGTCATATTCCATAGTTTTATAACCTGGTTTAGAAGCTAAAATATTTTTATCTAAGTTTTGTTTCTTCCCCCCTTGCCCCACCCCGTCTCTCTCTCTCTCTCTCTCTCTCTCTCTCTCTCTCTCTCTCTCTCTCTCTCTCTCTCTTTCTCTCTTTCTCTCTCTCTCTCCCCTCTCTCTCTCTTTCTTTATCCATCTATCTATCTATCTTCAGTCTCTATCTCTCCCTCTCTCTCTCTCTCTCTGTCTCTCCTTCTGTCTCTATCTCTCTTTCTCTGTCTTTTTTATCTATCTATCTATCTATTTATCTTCATTCTCTATTTCCCTCCCCTCTCTCTGTCTCTCCCTCTCTCTCTATCTTTCTCTCTCTTTCTTTATCTATCTATCTATCTATCTATCTATCTATCTATATATCTATCTTCAGTCTATATCTCCCCCATGTCTCCCTCTATCTCACTCTCTCTCTCTCTCTCTCTCTCTCTCTCTTTGCGCGTCAATAACGAGCGGTAAATTTTCAGTTATATCCAAAAGACAATCACAGCGTAGGTTAGCGCCCCAAATTAATTCTCTTAAAGATAAGAGTTGTGCATTCCCTGTTCGGTTACGGGATATTCACAAGGCCTCGAATGTTTTGAAATGGATATCAGAGATTCATGCTGCTGAGTATAAAGATCAGAGTTGAAGTTATCACTAGTCAGACCTGACGCCCACCTGGCTGCGTAATGGGATTTTTGGTTTTAAATCAGTATTTAAAAAAAAAAAAAAAAAAAAGTATTTTCGAGCACTCGCCAGGCCAATTGGATCTGCACAGCCGGTTCCTAAAATTTTTCAAGTACTCCATCAACACCCGCACGCACACCCACACACCCCCTTTTTTACACACACACACACACACAAGCTAGGGAGACGGGTCCCCTGACGAAGGTGACATTACCGAGATCATCTTGCACCGTACTCCGGACTGTCTGCAGGACGGCTGGGAAACCGTTTCCGTCAGGTCTGGAGAGCCCTTGTTTTGTGACGCCTAAGTTCGGCTTGCTCACGTACTGTGCTGGCTAGTAGGTAGGCTCGACAACATTTCAAAGAGATGAAAAACAGTTAGAAACAATTTCCTCTGTCTCGTTTTAAGAGTGAGGACCAGTATAGAGTGAAAATCCAGTTTGTTCATACAATGAGTATGGGTAGGTTATTAGAGGGCTCCGCACCAAATATCAGGCTGTCTTCTTTTCTTGTGTTACAGCTGTTAAGCCCTACCAACGGGAATGAAGCATTGGAAAAAAATGAATTGTATTTCGAGGTAAATGGTCCCTGTGATAGGTTCCGGTAGGTCTGTAGAAGTTTTAATTTGCATAAATCTAGTAAAACTGGAGGCACTGTGTGGGTGGCAGAGGCTTGAAAGGAGGGCGGTAGATCTGTAGAAGTTTTGACGGTATAAATTTAGTAAAACTTGAGGCAATTCGTGGGTGGTACAGGCTTGAAAGTGCGAGGCGGTAGATCTGTAGAAGTTTTAATTTGCATAAATCTAGTAAAACTGGAGGCACTGTGTGGGTGGCACAGGCTTGAAAGGAGGGCGGTAGATCTGTAGAAGTTTTAATTTGCATAAATCTAGTAAAACTGGAGGCACCGTGTGGGTGGCAGAGGCTTGAAAGGAGGGCGGTAGATCTGTAGAAGTTTTCGTGGGACATTTGGCATAAAATTCAGTAAAATCTGGAGGCACCATAAAAGTGGCAGAGGCTTGAAAGGAGGGCGGTAGATCTGTAGAAGTTTTAATTTGCATAAATCTAGTAAAACTGGAGGCACTGTGTGGGTGGCAGAGGCTTGAAAGGAGGGCGGTAGATCTGTAGAAGTTTTAATTTGCATAAATCTAGTAAAACTGGAGGCACTGTGTGGGTGGCAGAGGCTTGAAAGGATAAGCTAGTAGATCCACAGAAGTTTTGAATTTGCATAGAAATCTAGTAAACTGTGGAGGCACCGTGTGGGTGGCAGAGGCTTCAAAGGAGGGCGGTAGATCTGTAGAAGTTTTAGGTATTCTGCTATACCTAGTAAGAACTGGAGGCACTGTGGGTGGGTGGCAGAGTGCTCAAAGGAGGGAAGAGAATCGTTCAAGTGGTAAAAACAGAAAGTGAGAGAAAATG
>JAWDGP010001841.1:12500-14465 GCA_033675545.1 Elysia crispata
CAGTCATTGTAGGGTGATAGAGCGTGGCGTGGGGTGGGGAAGGTTACAAAGTGGAGAGGCCCGCAACAGTCATTGTAGGGTGATAGAGCGTGGGATGGGAAGGTTACAAAGTGGAGAGGCCCGCAACAGTCATTGTAGGGTGATAGAGCGTGGCGTGGGGTGGGGAAGGTTACAAAGTGGAGAGGCCCGCAACAGTCATTGTAGGGTGATAGAGCGTGGCGTGGGGTGGGGAAGGTTACAAAGTGGAGAGGACCGCAACAGTCATTGTAGGGTGATAGAGCGTGGCGTGGGGTGGGGAAGGTTACAAAGTGGAGAGGCCCGCAACAGTCATTGTAGGGTGATAGAGCGTGGGGTGGGAAGGTTACAAAGTGGAGAGGCCCGCAACAGTCATTGTAGGGTGATAGAGCGTGGCGTGGGGTGGGAAGGTTACAAAGTGGAGAGGCCCGCAGCAGTCATTGTAGGGTGATAGAGCGTGGGGTGGGGAAGGTTACAAAGTGGAGAGGCCTGCAACAGTCATTGTAGGCTGATAGAGCGTGGCGGGGGGTGGGAAGGTTACAAAGTGAAGAGACCCGCAACAGTTATTGTAGGGTGATAGAGCGTGGCGTGGGGTGGGGAAGGTTACAAAGTGGAGAGGCTCGCTACAGTCATTGTAGGGTGATAGAGCGTGGCGTGGGGTGGGGAAGGTTAAAAAGTGGAGAGGCCCGCAACAGTCATTGTAGGGTGATAGAGCGTGGGGTGGGGAAGGTTACAAAGTGGAGAGGCCCGAAACAGTTATTGTAGGGTGATAGAGCGTTTGCGTGGGGTGGGGAAGGTTACAAAGTGAAGAGACCCGCAACAGTTATTGTAGGGTGATAGAGCGTGGCGTGGGGTGGGGAAGGTTACAAAGTGGAGAGACCCGCAACAGTTATTGTAGGGAGATAGAGCGTGGGGTGGGAAGGTTACAAAGTGGAGAGACCCGCAACAGTCATTGTAGGGTGATAGAGCGTGGCGTGGGGTGGGGAAGGTTACAAAGTGGAGAGGCCCGCAACAGTCATTGTAGGGTGATAGAGCGTGGGGTGGGGTGGGGAAGATTACAAAGTGGAGAGGCCCGCAACAGTCATTGTAGGGTGATAGAGCGTGGGGTGGGGTGGGGAAGGTTACAAAGTGGATGGAGAGGCCCGCAACAGTCATTGTAGGGTGATAGAGCGTGGGGTGGGGTGGGGAAGATTACAAAGTGGAGAGGCCCGCAACAGTCATTGTAGGGTGATAGAGCGTGGGGTGGGGTGGGGAAGGTTACAAAGTGGAGAGACCCGCAACAGTCATTGTAGGGTGATAGAGCGTGGCGTGGGGTGGGGAAGGTTACAAAGTGGAGAGACCCGCAACAGTTATTGTAGGGTGATAGAGCGTGGCGTGGGGTGGGGAAGGTTACAAAGTGGAGAGGCCCGCAACAGTCATTGTAGGGTGATAGAGCGTGGGGTGGGGTGGGGAAGGTTACAAAGTGGAGAGGACCGCAACAGTCATTGTAGGGTGATAGAGCGTGGGGTGGGAAGGTTACAATGTGGAGAGGCCCGCAACAGTTATTGTAGGGCGATAGAGAGCGTGGGGGTGGGGTGGGGAAGGTTACAAAAGTGGAGAGGACCTGCAACAGTCATTGTATGGTGATAGAGCGTGGCGTGGGGTGGGGGAAGGTTACAAAGTGGAGAGGCCCGCAACAAGTCATTGTAGGAGTGATTAGAGCGTGGGGTGGGGTGGGGAAGGGTTACAAAGTGGAGAGGCCCGCAACAGTCATTGTAGGGTGATAGAGCGGGGGGTGGGGTGGGGAAGGTTACAAAGTGGAGAGGCCCGCAACAGTCATTGTATTGAGATAGAGCGTGGCGTGGGGTGGGGAAGGTTACAAAGTGGAGGAGACCCGCAACAAGTCATT
Organism: Elysia crispata; assembly: GCA_033675545.1. Classification (NCBI taxonomy): domain Eukaryota; kingdom Metazoa; phylum Mollusca; class Gastropoda; family Plakobranchidae; genus Elysia; species Elysia crispata. The sequence goes on from JAWDGP010001841.1 coordinate 14,404, forward strand.
GTAGGGTAATAGAGCGTGGCGGGGTGGGGAAGGTTACAATGTGGAGAGACCTGCAACAGTTA
>JAWDGP010001842.1:0-110000 GCA_033675545.1 Elysia crispata
TACTATTACTATCATTATTAGAAGAGAATATAACAAAAGCAGCGGAACTCGGAAGGTCAAATGCCACCAGATCAAGAATACAAGAGAATATAACCACGGCAGTGGGACACCAATTTACAGATGCCAGCAGATGATGAACAGAAAGTAACAAATGCAACAGAAAGCGCAAGTACAAGTCAGCAGTGAAAGGTTTCAAAAAGATATACCAACAGCAGCTAGGCACGCAAAGACAAATGCCAGCAGATGAAGAATCTGTAAAATGATATAACGCAACAGCTGCGGGATACGCAAAGACAGATGTCAGCAGATGAAGAATCAGTAAGAGAATATCACAACAGCAACGGGACACGCAAGGACAGATGCCAGCAGATGAAAAATCTGTAAAAGAATAATTATCATAACAGCAGTGGGACCCGCGTATGGCTAGGCCACAGACTCCAGGCCATACCGTACCGGCCGCTGTGAGCTGTCGATTGAGCGGGTCTGGAGGCTCGACGATTCCCATCGCTTCGCTCTGGAACGTAAAGACTCCTCGGCTGGAAAGGCCGATAATTCCCTGGGATGCCAAAGGGCTCATTTGCCCACCGGAAAACACGCTGCTGTGGTCAAGCTTTAATTCTTTGTGCGACTGAGGAGTTAGAGGAAGATAAATGGTTATAGTGGGGATAGATCGTAAGGTGAAACGCAGAGTGTGGGACCCACATGCCTTCGTCGCCCTCTTCGCTTGTCTGTGTTTCTGCTTACATCTTGCTAGTGCATGAACATCAAACCAAACCCCTTAAGAATTTTTTCCTTTCATGGAAGTAGGTACAACTTTTCATAAAGACTTGTGAATACACCTTAACTAATTAAGCGTCTCTCTCTCTCTCTCTCTCTCTCTCTCTCTCTCTCTCTCTCTCTCTCTCTCTCTCTCTCTCTCTCTCTCTCTCCCTCTCTCCCTCTCTCTCTCTCTCTTTCTCTCTCTCTCTCCCCTCGCTGACAGACACATACACATGAACGTTGCTTTATCATTAAAGAACCAAATGAGCCCTTGATATCACAGTCTCACCTGTGTTTGTAAAATACAGTTTAAGGTTTAAAAAAAGAGTACATAGTTTAACCTTTGGAAAGTGTTAAACATTGCAATGCATGCTTGTAGTATGAGGTTTAAAAACGGCTTTGTACAGCAGCTTAACAAAACAATTACTGACTTGATGAGACAGCAATGCGAAAACGAATTCAGTTTTTCAATATGGATCATGGATCTAATCTATGCTTAAGATTAACAAAACCAAGATGTAACAAGGACGCCATATTTATTGTTGTTATCGATCTTCGTCTAATCTTAAAATCGAGAACACAAAGGCCTAGATATAGCAAGGCCGCCATGTTATTACAGATGTACGTCTAATCTTAGAAAGGACTATGCATATATGTTATTATAGATGTACGACTAATCTCAGAAAGGACTTTACATATTTGCTGTTATAGATGTACTATTAATCTCAGAAAGGACTATACATATATGTTATTATAGATGTACGACTAATCTCAGAAAGAACTTTACACATATGTTATTATAGATGTACGACTAATCTCAAAAGGACTATACATATATGTTATTTCAGATGTACAACTAATCTCAGAAAGGACTTTACATATATGTTATTATAGAAGGTATAACTAATCTCAGAAAGGACTATACATACATGTTATTATAGATTACGACTAATCTTAGAAAGGACTAAACATATATGTTATTATAGACCAACGTCTAATCTTAAAATCGACAACACAAAGACCTAAAAACGATGCCATGTTGTTATAGATCTTCATCTTAGCTGTGCTAGAAAAAAAAACTAGACATGGATTGAAAACCTATTCCTGTGTCTAGAACCAATTAGATCAAGATACAGTAGTGCATGGTATTATAAATCTACTTCTATAGATAAAATCAATCAGATCAAGATAATTATAACAAGGATACAGTGACTGTTATTATAAATCTGATTTAATGCTCTATATCAACTGGATCAATAACTAACAAGGAGACCATGTTATTATAAATCTACTTCAATGCCCAAATCAACTGGATCAAGACCTAAAAATCTACTTCTATGTCCCAAATCAACTGGATCAAAACCTAACAAGGAGACCATGTTATTATAAGTCTACTACAATGCCCCAAATCAACTGGATGAAAGGTCTTACAAGGAGACCATGTTATTATAAATCTACTTCAATTCCCCAAATCAACTGGATGAAAGGTATAACCGGGAGTTCATCGGTTCTAACAGAAAGGTAAAGTAACACTCGATCCCACCTTACCGGCCCCGCATGTGCAGTCTCGGTAAAAACATTAAGGTAATTTCGGGGATAGAATGCTAACCAAGGATGTTGAAAAATGAAAGGTGAGGTGATATTTATGTTCCAATCAGTAACTGTTTCAACTACGTATGAAATCCTTCATGAAAATATTCAGCATAAGGTAGATTTTTAACCTTCCAATTTAAATTTTTTTTTAAAAATTAGAAACTTCATTTTGCTTTTAAATTTTTTTAAATACATAGAAGAAGGAAAAGAAGAAGAAGAAGAAGAAGAAGAAGAAGAAGAAGAAGAAGAAGAAGAAGAAGAAGAAGAAGAAGAAGAAGAAGAAGAAGAAGAAGAAGAAGAAGAAGAAGAAGAAGAAGAAGAAAAATACCAACAACCGTACGTCTTACTTCCTTCTCGTCCTGTATTTCACCTTCTGCTGTCCCGTCACCTCGCTTGGCTGCAGGCTGCCACTTGCGGGTTTTGACGGTGACCACTGGCCAAATCAAAAACAGAATCAACTCTTCATACAAGCTGAACCGTGGCTTAACGGCGAAAGCCCCAAGTATCATTATCTACGATATCAACTCTTCTTTCACACTGAAATCCTAACTCACCTGCACTATTCTCTCTCGTGTGACCTCGATGATACAGACGCATAACTCACCTGTATTATTTTCTCTCGTGTTCACCTTGAAACACACGAAGAACTCATCTGTACCGTTCTCTGTCGTGATGTACTCTCCAGACGAGTTCAGAATTCACTTGTAAAACTCTCTGGAATGTTGTACCCCTCCATACGAGTGCAGAGCTCACCTGTACCGTTCTCTGTCGTGATGTCCCCCTCCACACGAGTGCAGAATTCACCTGTAAAACTCTCTGGAATGTTGTACCCCTCCACACGAGTGCAGAGCTCACCTGTACCGTTCTCTGTCGTGATGTCCCCCTCCATACGAGTGCAGAGCTCACCTGTACCGTTCTCTGTCGTGATGTACCCTCCATACGAGTGCAGAGCTCACCTGTACCGTTCTCTGTCGTGATGTCCCCCTCCATACGAGTGCAGAGCTCACCTGTACCGTTCTCTGTCGTGATGTCCCCCTCCATACGAGTGCAGAGCTCACCTGTACCGTTCTCTGTCGTGATGTACCCTCCATACGAGTGCAGAGCTCACCTGTACCGTTCTCTGTCGTGATGTACCCTCCAGACGAGTTCAGAATTCACTTGTAAAACTCTCTGGAATGTTGTACCCCTCCATACGAGTGCAGAGCTCACCTGTACCGTTCCCTGTCGTGATGTCCCCCTCCATACGAGTGCAGAGCTCACCTGTACCGTTCTCTGTCGTGATGTACCCTCCAGACGAGTTCAGAGTTCACTTGTAAAACTCTCTGGAATGTTGTCCCCCTCCACACGAGTGCAGAACTCACCTGTACCGTTCCCTGCCGTGATGCCCCCCCCCCCCTCCCACACGAGTGCAGAATTCACCTGAAAAACTCTCTGGAATGTTGAACCCCTCCACACGAGAGCAGAACTCACCTGTACCGTTCCCTGTCGTGATGTCCCCCTCCATACGAGTGCAGAGCTCACCTGTACGGTTCTCTGTCATGATGTCCCCCTCCACACGAGTGCAGAACTCACCTGTACCGTTCCCTGTCGTGATGTCACCCTCCAGACGCGTTCAGAATTCACTTGTAAAACTCTCTGGAATGTTGTCCCCTTCCACACGAGTGCAGAACTCACCTGTACCGTTCCCTGCCGTGATGCCCCCCCCTTTCCACACGAGTGCAGAATTCACCTGTAAAACTCTCTGGAATGTTGTCCCCCTCCACACGAGTGCAGAACTCACCTGTACCGTTCCCTGTCGTGATGTCACCCTCCACACGGGCGTAGAACTCACCTGTACCGTTCTCAGTCATGATCTCCTCCTCAACTTCTACCCATCGGCCTTTGGATTCTGACTTTTTCTGCTCTTGCTTCTTATTTTTCGGCATTGTAATTTCTAGCGGCTTTTCTGCGTCATTCTCCAGCTTGCTTATTTTCTAAACGAGAATGCACACATCATGAACCAAAGTTAGTTCGGAAACTTGCACTTAACAAAGAGTTGCGGATCACTTTTTAAGGGAGAGACTTATGGGAAGTGTAGCATATGAGAATCGTTTTACAGAAATATAGGGTACGTGACGCACATTATTTATATCCAGTTCAGTATTTTAAAAGACCTCAATACAACTTTGAAATACTTCTATGTATATCTCCTGTAATAGTAAAAGCTATTCAAAACTATCTCATATTATGTGAAACAGTAACATAGCAATTCTACAACAGATGGCTAAAAACAGCAGCATAAACAAACTATCTCACATTATGTGAAACAATAGCATAACAATTCAACAATAGATGACTTAGCACAACAGGTAAACAAAATACACTTAGCTACAGTGATTAAAGTGCTCTCTATACACTTAGTTACTGTGATGAAAAATGCTCTCTATACACTTAGTTACTGTGATGAAAAATGCTCTCTATACACTTAGTTACAGTGATTAAAGTGCTCTCTATACATTTAGTTACAGTGAGTAAAATGCTCTCTATACATTTAGTTTCAGTGATTAAAGTGCTCTCTATACATTTAGTTACAGTGAGTAAAATGCTCTCTATATATTTAGTTTCAGTGATTAAAGTGCTCTCTATACATTTAGTTACAGTGAGTAAAATGCTCTCTATACATTTAGTTTCAGTGATTAAAGTGCTCTCTATACACTCAGCTACAGAGAGTAAAGTGCTCGCTATACAATGCGCTACAGTGCGCGCTCTATACACTTAGATACAATGAGTACAGTGTTCCCTATCATCTCAACTATAGTGAATACAGTGTGGCCTGTCAACTTACTACAGTGAATACAGTGTGGCCTATCATCTTACTATAGTGAATACAGTGTGGCCTGTCAACTTACTACAGTGAATACAGTGTGGCCTATCATCTTACTATAGTGAATACAGTGTGGTCTATCAACTCAATTATAGTGACTACAGTGTGACTATCAACTCAACTATAGTGAATACAGTGTAGCCTATCAACTTACTACAGTAAATACATTGTGACCTATCAACTTATTACAGTGAATACAATGTGGCCTATCAACTAAACTACAGTGAATACAGTGTAGCCTATCAACTTACCACTGTGAATAGAGTGTGGCCCATCAACTTACTACTGTGAATACAGGGTGGCCTATCAAGTTAACTACGGTGAATAAAATGTGGCCTATCAACTTAGCAAGAGTAACTACAGCATGCCCAAATCTGTAGTGTACGCTCTTGATGTAATCTTGGTTTTTTAAAGGCGTCAATGAATGGCACTAGGTGGAGTCCTACACTAGAGATTTTTGCCCTGTAAGGATTGCTCTAGGTGTAATCTTCGTTTTTTTTTTTAAGTTTGTAGGTAGATTCCCATACTAGAAATTTGTTTGCTTGTTTTAAACGTATGTTACCCTGACAAGGTTGAGGCGCCGTATCGACTTGGGTGAGAGCTCTGCGCCCAGCTTCTCGGCGTTCTTGGCCAGGTCCATGAGGGCGTTTATCTCATCCTGCCGCGCTTGTCTCAGTTCCTCCTAGACAGAAACAGAACACGGAGACGAAGCAAGTGAACATCGATAAGGTGGGATGATTCTTCCTGTATGCGCCTCTCTCTCTCTCTCTCTCTCTCTCTCTCTCTCTCTCTCTCTCTCTCTCTCTCTCTCTCTCTCTCTCTCTCTCTCTCTCTCTCTCTCTCTCTCTCACTCTCTCTACGTCTACCTTCCACTTTCCGCCACAACTACCGATCCTCACCTTGTTCTCTTTTTGAGCCTGCAGCAACATTTCCATCCTTGCCTTCCTCTCCTGTCTCTCCTGCTGCAAGAGCTCAAACTCTTTGACACAATCCTTCAGATACTTTTCTTTCTCTCGTTTGTAAAGTTGGCTGTCCATGGCCCTGCAGACAGGAGAACTTTAATCTAATATAAAATAAGAGGTGAAATCTGTGAAATGGCTTGGGGACTTCATTTCTCCTCGGATTTCTACCAAAATTAGGAAACCTTTTTTTATTGTTAATAAAAACACCCAAATCCATCTAAATGGAAAGAAATGAAGCTCCATTCAAACACAATCATCTAACCAAGGAATCTTTCTAAATCTTCATTTCTCATAAGTACTAAATTATTTCTACAGATTTAGTTGTGTTTTTACATCTAGCAGTTGTATGTCGGATGAAGGAATTGGTCTACCGATAGTTAGAAACCTTTTCGTGATACTTAGTCCGCAGTTCTAAATTTAGATTTAGGTCGCGCCCCTCTGCACCTAAATCTAAATCTAGATTTATATCTAGAGCTATATTAGATCGAACCCGTCTATACCTACATCTAGATTCTAGACTTTTAAAAAGAATCTTGCTAAATCAAGATGTCTAGAAGGCAAATTGTATTAAGTTTATAATAATGAGTAACAATTTTTTTATTAAAAAACTGCCAAAAGCATAATTGTAACATACACAATCTGGAAACCCCGTTCTGAGAACGGGACCTTGGTGCCAGTTTTCCGTTGCAAACAGGCTTCTTAGTGGTCTTGATATCTATCCTTTTACTTAAATGATCAAGATAAATGCCTTCACCTAACCATCTTTACCTAGAATCTAGATATATCGATAATTTTTTTTATTCTAAACAAAAAATTTAGATAAAAGACTTAAATCTTTTTGGAATAAAGGAAATCGGCTAATTCTATACTTCCCATAATGTTTTAGTTCCTTTTCACCGCTTATAAGTAAGCTTTGATTTTTCGCATTAAGTGCATAAAAGTGCACTGCCTTGCGGGAATCCTTAGCTGGGCAGATATTTAATGCTGAAAGAGAAGAAATCCTCACTGAAACAATGTTATAACGTGACAATCAACACAGCACAGAGACAGACTCTGCCAGCAGAAGGAATTTTCCTACCTGCCCCAGTGTTTACACAAGGACAACTTTACAGACTCTGTCAACTGTGGGAATCTTCCTGCCTGACCCAGTGTTTACATAATGACAACTCTACAGACTCTGCCAACTGTGATAATCTTCCGCCTGTCCCAATGTTCACACAATGACAACTCTACAGACTCTGCCAAATGAGAAAATCTTCCTGCCTGTCCCAGTGTCTACACAATCACAACTCTACAGACTCTGCCAACTGTGAAAATCTTCCGCCTGCCCCAGTGTTTACACAATGACAACTTTACAGACTCTGCCAAATGAGAAAATCTTCCTGCCTGACCCAGTGTTTACACAATGACAACTCTACAGACTGTGCTAACTGTTGGAATCTTCCTGCTTGATCCAGTGTTTACACAATGACAACTCTACAGACTCTGTCAACTGTTGGAATCTTCCTGCCTGTCCCAGTGTTTACACAACGACAATTCTACAGACTCTGCCAACTGTTGGAATCTTCCTGCCTGTCCCAGTGTTTACACAACGACAATTCTACAGACTCTGCCAACTGTTGGAATCTTCCTGCCTGACCCAGTGTTTACATAACGATAATTCTACAGACTCTGCCAACTGTGAGAATCTTCATGCCTGACCCAGTGTTTACATAACGATAATTCTACAGACTCTGCCAACTGTGAGAATCTTCATGCCTGACCCAGTGTTTACACAACGACAATTCTACAGCCTCTGCCAACTGTGAGAATCTTCTTGCCTGTCCCAGTGTTTACACAACGACAATTCTACAGACTCTGTCAACTGTTGGAATCTTCCTGCCTGATCCAGTGTTTACACAATGACAATTCTACAGACTCTGCCAACTGTGAAAATCTTCCTGCCTGACCCAGTGTTTACACAACGACAATTCTACAGACTCTGCCAACTGTTGGAATCTTCCTGCCTGTCCCAGTGTTTACACAATGACAATTCTACAGACTCTGCCAACTGTGAGAATCTTCCTGCCTGACCCAGTGTTTACACAATGACAATTCTACAGACTCTGCCAAATGAGAAAATCTTCCTGCCTGATCCAGTGTTCACACAATGACAACTCTACAGACTCTGTCAACTGTTGGAATCTTCCTGCCTGATCCAGTGTTTACACAATGACAATTCTACAGACTCTGCCAACTGTGAAAATCTTCCTGCCTGACCCAGTGTTTACACAACGACAATTCTACAGACTCTGCCAACTGTTGGAATCTTCCTGCCTGTCCCAGTGTTTACACAACGACAATTCTACAGACTCTGCCAACTGTTGGAATCTTCCTGCCTGTCCCAGTGTTTACACAATGACAACTCTACAGACTCTGTCAACTGTTGGAATCTTCCTGCCTGATCCAGTGTTTACACAACGACAATTCTACAGACTCTGCCAACTGTTGGAATCTTCCTGCCTGATCCAGTGTTTACACAACGACAATTCTACAGACTCTGCCAACTGTTGGAATCTTCCTGCCTGATCCAGTGTTTACACAATGACTACTCCATGTCGCTCTGTTCAGAGCCAGAAGTTTAGAATGGATTTCCATGATAGACAGACAATATAGATTACCGTTTTGTTTTAGAGTCTACACGATCAAGGGAAAAGGTGTTTTATTTTATTTTCCAATGTGGCCTCATAATAGATAATTTATACATTGACAATGTCATCTATAGCTGTATTCTACAATTTATGTAATCAACAGGTCATGAAACTATCACTGCTTTAGACTCTCAGTAATAATATCTCAGGAAGGAAAAGTGTATATTTTTCCACAAACTTTGCAGATACTAAGTGTAAAAAAATAGTTTGGTTCTAAATTGAATTTTCGATCAACCGCGAAGGTAAAGTAGATAACATTTTAAATATTCGATAGAACCATGAAGATAAGTTTGATCATAAACTAAATATTCGATAGTACCACGAAAATTAGTTTAATTATAACTAAATATTCCGTAGAACAATGAAGATAAGCTTGATCATAAATCAAATCTTGGAAATAATCATGAAGATAAGTTTGATCGTAAACTAAATATTCAATAGTACCACGAAGATAGTTTGATCAGAAACTAAATATTCGATAGAACAATTAAGATAAGCTTGATCACAAATCGAATCTTTGAAATAATCATTAAGATAAGTTTGATCACAAATTAAATATTTTATAAAACAATGAAGATAAGCTTCATCGCATTTCAAATATTCGATAGTAGCACGAAAACATGTTTGCTCACAAATCGAATCTTGGATAATTATAGCCATGAAGATAAGTTTGATCACAAATTAAATATTTGATAGAAACATGAAGACAAACTTGCTTAAAAATCAAATTTTGGATCTAATAATGAAGATGAGTTTGATCACAAATCAAAGGGTATACCCATGAAAATATGTTTGATCATAAACTTAATATTCGATAAAACCCCGAGCTGTTGTATTCAATGCTAAATATTAAGTGATATAGTTCAATCTTTTAAAGTCTGGTTAATATTTTATAAAGTACAAGTGATGTACTCCAGTATTCAAGCACGTTATCTTGGCTTAACGAAAGGTTTTACTTCTTAACCCTGTCACAACTAATCCACTCGATTCGAGTTAGGTGAACAATTTTAATATGGATCATGTGGATCATGTGGATCATCAACACACGGATCACTAGAAGGCAGAGAGACGTCCCACTAACGGCACAAGCAGGTCTATAGGAAATATCGTGCAACACGATTCCTCTCAAAGCTGTAACATGTTAACACGGACTCACCTTTCCTTACCAGGTAACTCATTTTGTATCGTTCTATAATTATGTTAAAAACGTGTTCTCTTTCATTCTGGTTGTGTGCATATCTTCCTCTCTCTCTCTCTCTCTCTCTCTCTCTCTCTCTCTCTCTCTCTCTCTCTCTCTCTCTCTCTCTCTCTCTCTCTCTCTCTCTCTCTCTCTCTCTCTCTATCTTTTCTTTCTACCTACCCATTTTTTCTTCTTATTTTCGTCTCTCTCACACTCCCCCTCCCTCTCTCTCTCTCTCTCTCTCTCTCTCTCTCTCTCTCTCTCTCTCTCTCTCTCTCTTTTCTTTCTACCTACCCATTTTTTCTTCTTATTTTCGTCTCTCTCACCCTCCCCCCTCCCTCTCTCTCTCTCTCTCTCTCTCTCTCTCTCTCTCTCTCTCTCTCTCTCTCTCTCTCTCTCTCTCTCTCTCACTTTTTCTCTGTCTTTTTTTTTATCTTGCGCTATTACATTCTAACATTTATGCGTTACTCTCCGTAATATAAGGATCGTAACCTCAAACGTGTAATGGGTCATCTGATTTTTGTGGGACACCAATAAAATAACTTTAAAAAGTATGGAAAAGCTACTCTAGATAATGCGATTTTAAGTGGGCATATTTTTAAATCCTAAAATTGTTCGACGGATTTACAAAACGACATTTTAAAACTTTATTTAAACCCTATTAAACATGCGAGACAAACCATTGAGTTAAGAAGACATTTTAGTTGGCCGTACAAATCTGTGTTTTTAATGCGAAACGAACCCAAAATTTTTATTTTTAAATCCCGTGGTAGTTGGACTAAGTTGAACTGTCGAAACTAGATCTAGGAGGTTAGCCTACTCTCAATTGTAATTTTAGATCTAGATTTAGATCTCTAGAGTGATCTAAATCTAGACCTTTCGAGATATCTTGATTCTAGGTAAAGATGGATAGGTGGAAGCATATAATTTTATCTGGACCATGTAAAAAAAAGGAGAGATATCAAGATCATATTTTTATAAGCTTCTTGAAATACACACACGCACCCCAGCTTCGGCAAATTGAGACCAGGTTCCTGTTTGTAGAACGGGGTTTTTAGCTTATTACTATAATACGCCTTTTGTGTTGCTGCTCACACTTTGACTTGCACCTTTCTAATCTGCAAATTACGAAACATCCAATTAACAAGCACTTAGTATCTTAACACATCTAACTCCCTCTCAATGATGTAACACTTTCTCTCCCACCCTCTGTTTCTGTCTCTCTCTCTGTCTCTCTCTCCCTCTCTTTGTCTAACTGGTGCTATTACACTTAAAGATTTATGCATTATTCTTTATTATAACATGACTTTTATGTCTGGCACCTTTCTGTTACAATTAACAAGAGCTTAGTCTCTAAACACCTTACTCACTCTCGGTGATATAACGCTCTCTCTCTCTCTCTCTCTCTCTCTCTCTCTCTCTCTCTCTCTCTCTCTCTCTCTCTCTCTCTCTGTCTCTCACTCTCTCTCTCTCTCTCTGGCGCCGATTTAACGTTGTTACTTATAGAGCCAGTTTGAGATGAACTCGATCGGGTCTGCCGGCCTGGCCTCAGCCAACTGTTTTATGCACTCAGGCAGGTACGTGCCGAGGCTGCGCCTGATGAACGTGTCGTACACTGGGTCGTTGCTTGTCTGGCCGGAGACGCAAGAGGACAAAAAAGTTAGCATGATGGGACGCAAAGATGAAGAGGTAGGGGAATATTCCACATATCGGCTCTCTGTGCTCTGATGTGTACTGTGGTTGTGAGCACGATATGTCAATTTGGTTTCGTTGTTGGGTGTGTTCTGTGATCGCCAGCACTATATGTATACTTGGTGTGTAATGTTTGATGTGTACTGTTCTGGTGAGTATTTTATGTCAACTTTGTATCGTTATTATACATGAACTGTCATGGTCAGCAAGATATGTCGACTTGGTGTCGTTATTTGAGGTGTACTGTGATGGAGAGCACTATATGTCGAATTGGTGTGTACTGTGATGGTGAGCGCTATATGTCGACTTGGTGTGTACTGTGATGGAGAGCACTATATGTCGACTTGGTGTGTACTGTGATGGAGAGCACTATATGTCGACTTGGTGTGTACTGTGATGGTTAGCGCTATATGTCAATCTAGTGTCGTTACTTCATGTGTACTGTGATGGTGAGCGCTATATGTAGACGTGATGTCGTTACTTGATGTGTCCTGTGACGGTGAGCGCTATATGTAGACGTGATGTCGTTACTTGATGTGTACTGTGATGGTGAGCGCTATATGTAGACGTGATGTCGTTACTTGATGTGTCCTGTGATGGTGAGCGCTATATGTAGAAGTGGTGTCGTTACATGATCAGTACTTAGATGGTGAACTCTATAAATGTCAACTTGGTGACGTTACTTCATGTGTACTGAGACAGCGAGCGCTAAATGTCGACTTGGTGTCGTTACTTGTTGTGTGCTGTGATGGTGAGCTATATATATTAACTTGGTGTCGTTACTTGTTGTGTACTGTGATGGTGAGCGCTATATGTTAACTTGGTGTCGTTCCTTGATGTGTACTTTGATGGTGAGCACCATATTTCGACTTGGTGTCGTTATTTCATGTGCACTGTGATGGTGAGTATTATATGTCGACTTCGTGTCGTTACTTGATATGTACTTAGATCGTGAGCGCTATTTGTCCACTTGGTGTTGTCATTTAATGTGTATTGTGATGGTGAACACTTTGAAACCTAGACAAAGTTTTAGGGTTTATATACTAAGGGAAAAATCCAAAATACACGTTGACTGAAAAAGATTGTTGCATTTGTGTCAAATCCTCAAAAAACTGATTCATGAAATACCTGAGACCTCTGATATGTTTTAAAAATAAGCCAATATAAAAGACGGATTCTTTACTGCTTTCTCAAGCACTTTTTCAGATTAAATAAAAATGGAAAGAGGCATGACGGCTTCAGATCTCTAATGGTCAAACTACGAACGTAACACTTGTCATAGTCCAACTTCGACCAAGATCTTGGTTATGGCCCAACATTAAACCACTACCAAGCGTCAGCAAGACGTACTATGGTTTGATTATGGTCCAAGATCAGACTCCACCAAGCGTCATCAAGACGTAGTATGTCTTAATAATAGTCGAATATCAGACCTCGACCAAGCGTCATCAAGACGTAGTATGGCTTTATTATGGTCCAAGATCAGACTCCACCAAGCGTCATCAAGACGTAGTATGGCTTGATTATGGTAAAACACCAGATCTCCAAGAAGCGTCATCAAGACGTAGTATGTCTTTATAATAGTCGAATATCAGACCTCCAACAAGCGTCATCAAGACGTAGTATGTCTTAATAATAGTCGAATATCAGACCTCCAACAAGCGTCATCAAGACGTAGTATGTCTTAATAATAGTCGAATATGCGTCATCAAGACGTAGTATGTCTTAATAATAGTCGAATATCAAACCTCCACCAAGCGTCATCAAGACGTGCTATGTTGGATTATGGTTGAATATCAACCTTAACCAAGCGTCAGAAAAACGTGATACAGCTTGATTATGTTCCAACATCAGACCTCCATCAATCATCCGCAAAACGTAATACGGCTTGGTTAGGGTCAAACATCATTCTTTCCTAATCTTCAGTAAAACATTCTATGGCTTTATTATGGTCCAACATCAGCCTTCTACCAACATTCGGAAATACATACTTTAGCTTGACAAATATATCAGCCTTCCACCAAGCGTCTGCGAGACATACTATGGCTTGGTTATGGTCCAACATCAGACCTCCACCAAGCGTGATCAACACGTAGTATGTCTTAATAAGGGTCAAATATCAGACCTCGACTAAGCGTCATCAAGACGTAGTATGGCTTGATTATGGTCCAACATCAGACCTCCACCAAGCGTCATCAAGACGTAATATGGCTTGAATATGGTTTAACATCGGACCTCTACCAAGCGTCAGCAAAATATACTATGGCTTATTTATGATCAAACACCAAACCTCCACCAAACGTCAGCAAGACGTACTATGGCTTGATTTTGGTCGAATATCAGACCTCCATCAATCATCTGCAAAACGTAATGCGGCTTGATTACGTTCAAACATCATGCTTTCCTAATATTCAGTAAAACATTCTATGGCTTTATTATGGTCCAACATCAGCTTTCTACCAACATTCGGAAATACATACTTTGGCTTAATTAAAGATAAATATCGGTCCTCCACCAAGCGTCTGCGAGACATACTATGGCTTGATTATGGTCCAACATTAGCGCTCCATCTAATGTCAATAAGACGCACTATGGCTTGATTATGGTCCTACATACGACCTCGACCATGCCTCATCAAAAAGTACTAAAGCTTGATTATTGTCATGGTTGGCAATAAATCATCTATACATAACGATCTTATAGATTGTGTTTTAATAACATAGTCTGTTGAACTAGATACTTATTTGAATCCTAATCCGAAGTCATATTAAGACTGATCACTGTTTCGTTGCTTGTTTGTTGTGAAGATAGCAGCCAATCATATACGAGCTAAGCGGAGTGAGAAGGCACTCAATAGTCCTCATGAAAAGTTCAGACGGAAAACGAAGTCAGTGGACTTATAGCTCTCGAGAAAGACAGTCAGATTTAGAGTCAGAGGAGACTTGTCACAGTACTAGCTCTTTGGTAGCTTTGAGCTCTACACTGTTCGGAATATTTCCCTCCTATTAGAGATAGCATCAATCTCTCTCTAAGTTATCTTACAGTCGAGAGACCTAGGATATCATTGACCCTAGATTTTCTACAGCTATGTAAAGTGCATCTCAATTCTATTTCGCTTAACAAAAGTGGAAAACTGTCATTATTATATTCTAAGTCATTACTGAAAAACTGATTTCTTCTAAACTAGAATACATCAATAGTAATACAAATCAAGAGTCCTGGAGACACGAACTGTTTACCATTTTACTACTGTGCTTAATTCCAGAAATATATTGTTTAATGTGTGCGAAAATATTAACTGTAAAATCTGAGAACACGGTGGACTGAACTGTATCAATATCCTATGGTGATGTGACCTACATTAGTTGGAATAATTTTTGTGTGTAATAAAGAAAGTACTGATTTTACGGTGGACTTACGTTTCTTTATTTTCACCATACCGTACTATCGTGCATTGTGACTTTTTTGTAATAGCCACGACTACTATCGAGACAATAATGGTAAAACATAAGTCCTCCACCAAGCGTCAGCGAGACATACTATGGCTTGATTATCGTCTAACATCAGCTCTCCACCAAGCGTCATCAAGACGTAGTATGTCTTAATAATAGTCGAATATCAGACATCGACCAAGCGTCATCAAGACCTAGTATGGCTTAATTATGGTCCAAGATCAGACCTCCACCAAGCGTCAGCAAGACATACTATGGCTTGTTTATGATCAAACACCAAATCTCCACCAAACGTCAGCAAGACGTACTATGTCTTGATTGTGGTCAAACACCAGACCTCCACCAAACGTGATCAACACGTAGTATGTCTTAATAACGGTCAAATATCAGACCTCGACTAAGTGTCAAGACGTAGTATGGCTTAATTATGGTCCAACATATGACCTCCACCAAGCGTCATCAAGACGTACTATAGCTTGATTTTGGTCGAAAATCAGACCTCCAACAAGAGTCAGCAAGACGTGCTATGGCTTGATTATGGCTGAATATCAACCTCAACCAAGCGTCAGCAAAACGTAATATAGCTTGATTATGTTCCAACATCAAACCTCCATCAATCATCCGCAAGACGTAATACGGCTTGGTTACGGTCAAAAATCATGCTTTCCTAATAGTCAGTAAAACATTCTATGGCTTTAATATGGTCCAACATCAGCCTTCTACCAACATTCGGAAATACATACTTTGCTTAATTAAAGATAAATATCAGCCCTCCACCAAGCGTCTGCGAGACATACTATAGCTTGGTTATGGTTCAACATCAGCCCTTCATCGAGCGTCAGCGAGACACACTATCGCCTGATTATGGTCCAACATCAGCCCTCTACCAAGTGCCATCAAGAAGTACTATGCCTTGATTATCATCTAACATCAGCCCTCTACCAAGCGTCATCAATACGTACTATAGCTTGATTATGATCCAACACCAGCTTTCTACCAAGCGTCAGCGAGACCCACTATCGCCTGATTATGGTCCAACATCAGCCCTCTACCAAGCGTCATCAAGACGTACTATAGCTTGATTATGGTCCAACACCAGCTTTCTACCAAGCGTCAACAAGACGTAGTATGGCTTGATTATGGTCCAAAATCAGACCTCCACCAAGCGTCAGCAAGACGTATTAAGGCTTGATTATGGTCCAACATCAGACGTCCACTAAGCTTTAGCAAGACGTACTATGGCTTGATTTTGGTCCAACATCAGACCTCGACCAAGCGTCAGCGAGACATACTATCGTTTGATCATGGTCCAAATCAGCGCTCTACAAAGCGTCAGCAGGACGTACTTCAGCTTGATTATGGTCCAACATCAGACCTGCAACAAGCGTCAGCAAGACGTACTATGGCTTGATTGTGGTACAACATCAGCCCTCCACAAAGGGCCAGCAAGACGTACTATAGCTTGATTATGGTCCAACATCAGCTCTCGACCAAGCGTCAGCGATACGTAGTATGGCTTGAGTATGGTCCAACATCAGCTCTCGACCAAGCGTCAGCGATACGTAGTATGGCTTGAGTATGGTCCAACATCAGCTCTCGACCAAGATTCAGCAAGATGTTCTGTTAATTGACCACTGTCCGACCGAGCACCTCCACTAACGTCTGGAAGACCTACTATGGTTTTATTATGGTTCATCAGTGAGATATTATATTATGTATAAAGTTTGCTTCCTTTTTAGAATCCCTTAAAAGAATCCTATAGAAAAAAATTCTACAACACTATTTTTCAATAGAAAGGTTTTTATTTTAACAGATCATGAAATCTTTCTACTCCACAAGTATATCAAGGAAAGTTTTCTAGCTTGAGTTCTATAGAAAGATTTCTTCTTCTATCAGAACCCTATCCAAACGTTTCTACATCAGGAGTATTCTATACAAAATTTTTTACCTCAAGTGAATCCTATAGAGATGTTTCTAGGTTAACAGTGTTCTATAAAAGTTTTGAAATTTTGCTAGATTACTATATAAAGAGTTCTACACAATCTTATAAAAAAAAAAAAAGGTTTCTACCTCACCAGAATGTTGTATCCCAGCAGCATCTCATAAAAAGTTTCTATAACGCCAGTAAAAATAAAAATTTCCACATCTCAAGTATATCTTAATATTAAAGGTTCTATCTCACCATAATCTTACAAACAGGTTTCTATCTCACCAAAATCTTATAAAAACGGTTTCTATCCCATCAGTATCTTATAAAAAGGTTTTTATCTTACCATAATCCTAATAAAAAGGTTTCAATCCCACCAGTATCTCAAACAAAGGTTTATATTACCATAATTTTATAAAAACGTCTCTATCTCACCAGAGTCTTAAAAAAGGTTTCACCATAACATTATAAAAGAAAGGTTTCTATCTCACTATAATATTATGAAAAGGTCTCTATCTCACCATAATATTATAAAAAAGGTTTCTATCTGACTGTAAAATTATAAAAATGTTTATTTCTCACCATGATCTTATAAAAAAGGTTTCTATTGCACCATAATATTATAAAAAGGTTTATTTCTCATCATAATCTTATAAAAAGGTTTATTTCCCACCATAATATTATAAAAACGTTTCTATCTCACCAGAGTCTTAAAAAAGGTTTCACCATAATATTATAAAAAAGGTTTCTATCGCACTATAATATTATAAAAATGTTTGTTTCTCACCATAATCTTGATGCTGCAGAATTGAATTACTTTCGTAGACCCATCATATGTTACTAAAGATTGACATACACCAGACATCAAATTCTTGATCTAGATCTACAAGTTTCATTTTTTTTACCGCCTTCTATAACAATACAGTTCAACCTATACTAATCTACCCTAGAAGTAAGCTTATTTGCGATATCTAGACATATTGCCAGAATTCTAAATCTGATCTAATATGTTTCAAACTAAACGTGCAAAACAATTCCAAGTAAAATAGGTTTAAAAATTACATAGCATTAAATAAAACAAAAGTTCACCATTGTGGTTGCCGCCATTTTTATGTTGCTTACTGTCATGGAACCAAACCTCTGATTGTCAATGAAAGAATAAACTTTATCAAAATTTGAATTGATCTTTCGGTGTCAAGATAATGTGGACAGCGCGAGTGCTAACAGGTTCTAGATCTAGATATCTGTGTGGGAAAAAATTCGCAGTTTGAATTTAGTACCTTATCACTACGTCTACTTGTTGATCTTCTTTGATCTATCTATCATCTACCTATCCATCTACCTATCTATTTATCTTTCTATCCATCTACCTATACATCTTCAAATCTACATATCTATCCCTCTCTCCTTTTACGTATCCATTTAGCTATCTAGCTTTCTACCCATCCATCTATTCATCTATCTATCTATTTATCTACAAATCTACATATCAATCTAATCATCTTCCAATCTATCTATCAGTCTATATATCTACCATCTATCTTTCCATCTATCCATATACCTATCTACCCATCCATCTATCCATCTACCTATCTATTTACCTGTCATATACGTCCATACCTACCTTTCTATCTATCCATCTATATATTTTTCTATCCACCCATCGACCTCTATTTATCTATGTATCTATCTGCCTATTCATTTACCAATCTACCGATCTATCAATTTATCTACATTTCTTTCTATCCATCTATCAGTCAAACTATTCATCTTCTCATCCATCTACCTATCTATCTATCATTTATCTTTCCATCTACCTATCTACCCATCACCTATCTTTTCATCAACCTATTCTTCGTATCATGTTAGCTATCATATTTTTTTTTCTCTACGTAACAGAGCGATATTTGGCTTAGTCGCTCAATAAACCTCTCGATAGGTATTGATAGAATACTCTATAAACATTTCCATAGAACCTCTCGAAATAACATATCAACAGAACCTTTCAATATAACCTCTCAATAGACCTCTCGAAAGAACATATCAACAGAACCTTTCAATAGAACCTCTCAATAGACCTCTCGAAAGAACATATCAACAGAATCTTTCAATATAACCTCTCAATAGACCTCTCGAAAGAACATATCAACAGAACCTTTCAATAGAACCTCTCACTAGACCTCTCGAAAGAACATATCAACAGAACCTTTCAATAGAACCTCTCAATAGACCTCTCGAAAGAACATATCAACAGAACCTTTCAATATAACCTCTCACTAGACCTCTCGAAAGAACATATCAACAGAACCTTTCAATAGAACCTCTCACTAGACCTCTCGAAAGAACATATCAACAGAACCTTTCAATAGAACCTCTCAATAGACCTCTCGAAAGAACATATCAACAGAACCTTTCAATAGAACCTCTCAATAGACCTCTCGAAAGAACATATCAACAGAACCTTTCAATATAACCTATCACTAGACCTCTCGAAAGAACATATCAACAGAACCTTTCAATAGAACCTCTCACTAGACCTCTCGAAAGAACATATCAACAGAACCTTTCAATAGAACCTCTCAATAGACCTCTCGAAAGAACATATCAACAGAACCTTTCAATAGAACCTCTCACTAGACCTCTCGCTAGAATCCCCCCACAGAATGTCTCGATAGACCACTCTAAAAACTTTTCAATAAAACCTCTCGATAAACCCTCTCCGTCAATAACTCGCCATAATAAATATTTTTGTCGATCTTGTACGGCTCATGAGTCAGATGGTCCAGAATCGAGTTTTCTGGTAGTAAAATGTAGCAATCGACTAACCAAAGTCGTGAGAGGTACGAGTCTTAAGTGAGATATCAAGAGGGAAAACGACTAGGCACTTTAAAAACTGTTTTATCCTATATGCTATTGTTGAAATCAAACGGTTTGAGAATGCAATCATCATATCTTCAGAACATTTAAAAGTAGGACCTATCCTAGAACTTAATAAAAAAAACCGCAATGCACCAAGCAAGTTAACTTCGTCCTTAAATAATGCCAGTACCAGTATACATATGAACTCAAATGGTGATAAACAAAATGTGTTTTAAGGTGGTTTAGAAAAACAAAAAACAAAAAAAAAAAACCTTTTTGATGCATCCAAGAAAAATCAACTGTGGACATCGATGTTGTCTGAGAGACGAAATAGATTCAAGGAGGAAAGAGATGATTGATTGTTCTAGGACTTGGTGCCATATTAACCTTCTATAATTTGTCTTCAATGTTTTATTTAACATTATGAATCATGTTGTGTAGTTGTTTTGCTGTTCTCATGATTTAATTCACATTTCCTGTTTTCGTTTAACATTTCCTTGGTGATTATGTATGAAGTAAGAGCGTTAAGCAGCGGCTGGTAACGTAACTTTCACTGCATGAATAATGATGCTGGAATGTATAATATCTCTGATAATAAACTACCATCGTTAGAAAAGTTCCTTTCTTTTTGGTTTTGGTTTTTTAATTTATGTATCATGCATAATTAGTTTTTGGGTGAAAAATTATATTGATATGAATAGCTTTGTTATAGAGCTGCAGCTATTATTGTTACACCTTGTCCTTTTTTTTAACACGAGACATTGTAAGAACTGCCCATCAATCATTATGGTGACACGCCAGGATGTCTGGGGAAAGGAGGAGGAAAAAACATGGACAAAAGTGCAGGTCACGACTATCGGGAAAAAAAAATTGGCACAGCGTCAAAAAAGACAAAAACTAAAAAAAACATCACGACATACTAGGTTCACAACAACACAATAGATCGACAGCTACAATAAGAAATCGCAACTTTCTTTACGTCAGAAACTTATCTTATCACAAAAAGGAACACACAAAAATATACATATATGTATAAAAACCTTTTAAGAAGTTGACCGCTCTAAACGATATGGTTGGTTTGTGAAGTGTAGGCTGATTATAAGGCCTGCAGAACAACTTGAAAGCGATATTTTAAGTTGTGTTAAGAAGGAAGAAATGTTTGTTCCTCGTTACTGAGCGGCATGAGAATGCATGGTCCAAGTGTGTGAAAACAATGAGTTCAGTGTTCTGTCTCCGCAGTTATTTGGCCAACATTTCAATACAGAAGGCAACATAAATTCATAGTGGTTTGTAAATCTCTTACACACAACATAAACGGACATAAAGATCGGTGTCGCAAGTTAGCACCCTAAATCGATGGCTATTATGTAATATTCCTTACACCAATAAGTGCAACCATGAACAAACAGCTTAAAAACTGTTTGAAATTAAAATAACATGGACACAGCTCATCCACCGGGAGGAAGCGTCTCATCCCTTGCCACACAAGACAAGCCACACTTGATCAGCTGTAACACGAAGAAAACAGATGCGGTTCTTACTCGAAAACATGGCTTTTCATGCTTGCATTGTCGCCGACGCACGTAACATGGCCCAGATGGTTTGCTACCCATATCAGTTTTTTTTAACATTAATTTTAGCCTCAAGGTGTGACACTGACACTTCAAAACTCCGGCAATTTTTGTCATTAATTCTAAAATGCTTCTATTCCTTGAGTAATTTTTCATTCAGCTGTCATAACTGTCACTCAAGAGAGAGACGTAAAGGAGAGAGAGAGAGAGAGAGAGAGAGAGAGAGAGAGAGAGAGAGAGAGAGAGAGAGAGAGAGAGAGAGAGAGCGCCATTGAAAATTTACAGCATTTATCAAGCTTCTAGGTTTTTTTATCGCTCTATCTTAATCTCTGTCTCTTCCTCTTTGTGTGTTACTGCATGTCTCTGCCTCTCTCTCCCATCATCCCCCCCTCTCTCTCTCTCTCTCTCTCTCTCTCTCTCTCTCTCTCTCTCCGTGTCTCTCTGAGAGACGATGCTGTGCTTAAAAGGCTGTCAAGTGGAAGTGTGTCTCCACTAATGAGATAAGATAGGATCTCATTATTGAGGTCATAACCAGCAAATAATCTTTTTATCTCCAGCAGAGATAAGAGATTCATAAGAACATCAAACTATTATAATTATGTCAAGAACGATTTTTACTGTTTCCGCTCGCCAGGGATGTTTTTTTTCTCTATAAGAAATGATGCTAGAGTCTAGAAAGACACCGATATATTAATAATAAGGTGAAATAATCTATGGTTATTCATGATAATCACTGCAGCAGGTTTCCGCTTTCAGCGTTTACAAAGAGATCAGGTAGGCAACTGCAGCCAGCTTGTTTCTAATTCAAAATGTTTCTCACTCTATTTGACAATCTTAGTTTATAAGCCTGTCGAAGATACAACACGTCACTAACCTGAGCAACACTTGAAATCCTACTTTCTCTTCGCATTATAACCTGTCAGTAAATCATAGTATACTTGTTTTTCCATTTTCAATTAGCATCATAAGCCTTCATTGACTAAAGGAGTACGTGTAATCCCTCGTTACTATCAACCCGTCATTAACTTATCTTTATCATCATTACTGCTGTTATTATTATAATTACTACTACCACTACTACTACTACTACTACTACTACTACTACTACTACTACTACTACTACTACTACTACTACTACTACTACTACTACTACTACTACTACTCCTACTACTATTTATAAAGCTAGAATTTTAGGTAGTGCTCAGCAGTGGTTAGGATAAGGCTTTAAGTGAAAATGACCGAAAAATGCATGGAATGGTGGGATTGACTTACTTGACTTAGGGCCTTCCGCGTCTCAGTCGTCCGACGGGGGCGCTTCGGCAGCTTTTCGGATTCTCGTCGACAGTTCTCTCCATTGCTGTCTGTTCTGGGCGATGCATCTTAGGTGTTCGAGGTCTTCCCTAGTTGTGAGTTGTAGTGTGTTTTCTTGTAGTCTTGATAGGTCTTTGTTGAGGACGACTGGTAGTGTTGTTAAAGGGCGGCCCCGAAACTTTTTTCCGTGTGTGGCGAAATAGCTGTTCATTGATTTATTAGCAGGTATTTCAATATTTCTTCTAAGTATGTGCCCGAAAAGGCGCCACCTGTTCTCAAGTATATAAATAGAAAGGGGGTGTTCCTCGCACTTGTTGTAAAGAGATGAATTTGTGATTTTAACGGGGTATTTGATGTTGAGAACTTTCCTTAGCTGTTTACGATGAAATGCATTTAATTTTTCTTCTTCAGATTTTGTCAGTGCCCAGGTGCCGCAGTTGTAGACAAGTATTGATTTTACGAGCGACCTGTATAATTTCAGCTTGGTCTTTCTTTTAATCTTATCTCCTTTGATCCAGACATTTAGAAGCTTTGTCAGTGCTGCATTGGATAGTCGTTTCCTCCTCTCAACGTCTTCTTCGTCGCCTATGAGAGTTCCAACTTTTTTTGTATTTTTATACTCTGTTCCAGCTCTTGACAACGTTGTAAACTCTGTCTTATCTATATTGACCAGTAGATTGTATTTATGTAAGGTGTTTTGTACTTCTTCCGTATCGACGAAATTCAGACCAACAAAATCTACGTCGTCAGCGTATGCAATCTCTGTAGGTAGAGTCTTTTCCAGTTTATTGGTCGGTCGTGGCAAGATGGTTCTTACTTCTTTCAGGGCATTCTCTAAATATACTGAAAACAATACGGGGCTAAGACTGTCTCCTTGCGGGGTGCCTATGTTGCTCACAAAGGGTCTTTCCTTTGTTGCACCATTGATCCTAGTGTTAATGACTGTATCGCTTAAGAGAAAACGTATTATTCTCAGCTCATCTTCTTCAACTATGCGTTCTATTATGTCAAGCAAAATTTGTCTATCTATTGTGTCGAAGGCTGCTGACATGTCAATCCCTGTGATTTTGATCTCGACATCCTCTTTCTTAGCCTTGGCTGCCAGCCATTTATGCGTCCATGCGACGTCGGACGTGCTTCTTTCAGGCCGAAAGCCACTTTGGCTGTGAGATAGATATTCTTTCAATGTTCGGTCTTATTCTGTGAAGAGTTATGATTGAAAGAGCCTTTCTGATGGTGTTAAGTAGAGTAATAGGCCTTAAGTTTTTAGGTGGACCTTTCGGCTTGCCTGGTTTGGGTATTGCAATTAATTCTCCTGAGTTGATGTTGAT
This sequence comes from Elysia crispata, assembly GCA_033675545.1. NCBI lineage: Eukaryota > Metazoa > Mollusca > Gastropoda > Plakobranchidae > Elysia > Elysia crispata. The sequence goes on from JAWDGP010001842.1 coordinate 24,191, forward strand.
TGTTTCGTGTTCTTCAAACACCCTGTTTAATATGTTTGCGATACTTTTATGTAGTAGTGGTGTTCCATATTTGAGGAGCTCTCCACTTATTTCGTCTCCTCCTGGAGCTCTGTTGTTTTTTAAACTTTCTAAGCTTTTTCTCACTTCCTCCGATGTGAATGGTTTATTCAGTTTCCTAGGTATGCCTTGAAACGATGCTATACTTGCTAGGTCTTTGTTTTGAAATTTTTCTTTAAAAAAGTCCGCTACTATTTCTAAAGTTTGATTAGGATTGATGACGAGCTTTCCTGACGAGTCTTCCACTGACGGATTTTCATAATGTTTTTGATTAAGCAGCTTGACTGCTTTGAACATAGCATTATCTGAGTTTGCCTCATTTATCTTCTGTACTTTTTTCTCCAGTTCTTCATTTCTTTGTTCAAGGATCGTTTTCCGAATCGTGTGTAGTACCCTATTTCTTTCATTTCTTAATTTTATCTTTCTTTCTTCGTTATCGGTGTTTTGAATTTGTAGCCTAAGGTCTTTTTGTCTGTTCGATAGCTCAGAAATAGTATCATTCGCGGTGCGTTTTTGTTTGTTACACGTATTTACTCCAGCACTTGCTTTGGCTGACTCTTTAATCGCCTGCTGTACGTTTGTCCATGAATCGCTCACTGTGCTGTTGTTGTTGTCTTGCTCAATTGTTATCAGCCGCTCATTGAGACCTGTTTTATATTGGTCTAGGCACACTTTGCTGCTAGTTAGGTTGGCTAAGTTTATTTTTGGGGTCTTTGGTGTGTTCTTTTTTGTGTGCCAGAGCTTGCCTTTTTCAAATTTAAAGGTTGATTTAACTAGGCGGTGGTCGCTGTTTGTTAAGGTCCCCGCGTATGATCTTGCGTTCGTTAATAAATGTTTATGTCGCTTTTGACAAATTATGAAGTCAATTTGGTTAAATATTGAGACGACCTTTCCTGTGTCTTTGTCCTTAAATTGCCCTGTCCATGTTGTTATATGCCTGGATGGGTGGTTAAATGCACTATTCGTAATGAAGTAGTCTCTATCTTCACATGGTGGGATTAGAACCATCAATTAAAGATGCTTGGGAGCCCATCGCCCTGCTATTAAAAGAGAACATAGCTGATACCAATACGCCAACGGGAGCATTTCACCGGTGAAATATAACAAAATAACAATACGTTCTGATGTCGACACATGACCGCATAAAATATTTCGAGACGTCATCGTTTATTTCAGTCAAGTTCCTCTATGGTCGTGACAACCCATATCGACGAGAACAGTTCAAGAAAATAAAAAGCATATCTGATCAGTTAAAACTTCACACGGTTTGACAGCCGGCAACAAAACCGCCACTGAAAAAGGTGAATTTTATCTTTACTCGGTTAGTTTAGTAAACTTTCATATTACTTTACTTTTTAGAATTAAGAAACAAAGGCTTGCATCTGACTTTAATCCACGAGTATCTATCAGCATTTCTAACGCATAATTTATCATGAACTTAAAACTTGACAGCGTTAAAAATAGGCTAAACCACGCAACCTTAATTAATATGTGTTAATTAGTGTACATATAACAGCATGTTTTAAAACTCCACCCATCTGTTTTGTGAATAAAAGGAGACTAAGCTGATGTTTCATAATCATATTACGCTAGTGAGGATAACTTAGTAGCACGAACACGAGGAAGCTCAGATAGCAGAGTGTGGAGGCAGACTAAGGCAGACTAGACCAGAGGTGGGTAACACTGCGCAGCAGAATGGAGGTGAGTGATAACTCTGCATAAGCTCATTTCATGCCACATGTATCTGACTGACACCATCTCAAGTATCATTTGTTATTTCAAGCCAAATCCTCTGACATAATCTCACTCATCAAGCCAAATCCTCTGACATAATCTCACTCATCATTTCAAGCCAAACCCTCTGACATACTCTCACTTATCATTTCATACCAAAGTCTCTGACATAATCTCACTTATCATTTCATGCGAAATTATCTGATGATATGTTATGTGTCAGTTTCATTTCATGCCACATTCAACTGACATCATCCTAAGTCTTCGAAAAAAACGCTGCTCCCAAATCAAATCTAGAAGATGCAAAAATCGAAAAGCACAGAGGAAAATTCCAACTTTGTGGCTTCAAATATAAAAAAAAATCGCTCTCAATTCTTTAGAAAAATCCTGTCAAGGTAATTACTCTGTGCTTAAGGAATAACTGGTTTTATAATGAGAAATTTTTTTAAAAAATTGCTGTTTTCTAAACTTAATATTACTTTGAGATAAAACTTCATAGCATAACGAATTATAGTAGCTGTAACTTTCATCACTGGTGTATTCTTCAGAAAATGGTCGACATCTCTATAATTGCCTTATTTCTGGTGGTTAGCGCATCAGTATGTCTACATGCCCAAACCACCACAGATGGTCCGGTTCTTACAACAACTCTTGGAAACGTCACAGGTTTGGGCAAAGTAATGTTCCGCAAGAATGTGGAAGTATTTTATGGAATACCGTTTGCTAAACCACCTATCGGTAATAAGCGTTTCCGCAAACCTCAACCAGCAGATTCATGGCAACCGCAGGTGCTTAACGGCACAGTCAAACCACACGCTTGCTGGCAGACCATAGACACGGCATTCGACAGGTTTGAGGGAGTTGAGATGTGGAACCCCAACACTGCTATGGATGAAGACTGCTTGTATCTGAATGTCTGGCGTCGAGCACCGGAGGCGGGGAAATCCCCCAAAACCATCATGGTGTGGATCTTTGGCGGCGGGTTCTGGTCCGGCTCGGCTGTATTGGATGTTTATGATGGCAGCCAGCTAGCGGCAAGGGAAAATGTCATAGTGGTCACCATAGCTTATCGTCTCGGTCCTTTGGGCTTCATGTACCTACAGGACAATCCAGAGATACCAGGAAATGCAGGGCTTTTGGACCAGGTTATGGCGCTCCAGTGGGTCAAGGACAACGCGGTGAATCTGGGCGGTTCTCCAGACGATATAACCATATTTGGAGAGAGTGCCGGCGCGTCTAGCGTGGGCTTCCACATGTTGTCTCCCTTGTCCAGAGATCTTTTCAACAACGCCATCATGCAGAGCGCATCCCCGACCTCTTACTGGGCCGTGATGGACACTCAAAAAGCTTCAGATAGGGTGCTCAAGCTGGCTGATAGTCTATCTTGTCCAGCCTCTCTTGGTAAACAGCTATTGTCCTGCTTAAGGGCAGTGGACGCACAAGTCCTCACTGATCAGCAGTGGATCCTGGCTGAAAAATGGTTTGAAGTTCCTATTGGACCAATTGTAGATGGTTCGTTCCTTCCCCGTCATCCACAGGACATGTTATTAGCCGGTGACATTAAAAAGACCAACGTCCTCATGGGAGTTAACCTAAACGAAGGCATCTATTGGGACATCTATGGATTTATGGATGACTTTCCACTAGAAGATGAGGGAGCCATCGAAAGAGATCCGTTTCGCAATATAGTTTCGACTATAGCCGACAACAACCAAACCCTTCAGACGGAGCTTCTGAAAGTCTACTCTCAGGAATTCAATGACGCTAACAAGCGGCGTATGAGGATAATAGATGCTGCCAGCGGAGACTCCCTGTTCAAATGCTCTGTGGTTGACTTTGCTCGTCGGTACACACAGGTCGGCGGTAAGGTATACCTGTACAGCTTCGAGGAGAGGTTCAGCAGCATGCCTTGGCCAGGATGGATGGGTGTCCCTCACGGTTATGAAATCGAGGTGGTTTTTGGCCTCCCTCTTACTAAAGGTTCCACCAACACACAGGCAGAGAAGGACCTCACCAAAGAGGTCATGGGTTTCTGGACAAGCTTTGCCAAAACTGGGTGAGATTATAGCACATTGGTAGTTATGTCAAAATTAATGGCGGGAGAGTATCAGGTACATTCTAGCATCCAATACTTAGTGAAATGGGGCTAGTTGTCTGGTATAATTTAATTTATATTGTAAAATCTGATAGCTGATGGCATTAGGTGATAAGAATAATACAACATTCCGTCTTTGAAATTGTATAGCAATTTTTGACTTGAGATTTTGATTTTGATAGTTAAAAATGCAATCAATTATTGATGGTGCAAGATTATAGGTTGGATACTCTGCTGTCTATAGTTAACCGTGTGCAGATTAGATATAGAAAAGGTAAAACAAATATCTATCATGCTAAAGTTAATGGCATGGTTTTAAAGGATATGTATGATGAAAAATGCTCCAGTTCGTGGGGTGCGCCCATAGAATACTGACAATTTGTTATGCCACAGTTGACAATGTAGCAAGCTAGAGTGTACAGTGTTAACGGCGTGAGATTTTAGGACACGTACAATGTGCCATGTTGCAGTTGACAGCGTGATATTATAGGAAAAGTGCATTATGTTATATCCATAATCGACGGCGTGAGATTAATGTATAGGTAGATAAAGGCATCTTAAATACTTGTGTTTAAATTTGTTAGATACTACTGTATAGCCTAAACCAAATGACCAATCTCCGTTGAACAGAGTCATAGAATCATCCAAATGTGCTCCTAGTTCGTGGCCTGCAACGTCCTCTTTTCAACCGTCATCCCTTTTCTTTTTTTTTCTGTTATTGTGCCTATTGTTTATAGATGGTATTTTTAATCAGTCACAATACTCTCCAAACGACCACCTATTTTAGCCAAATGTTCTTTTCCTCTTTTGCATTATTTAAGTCAACATTTGTCAGTATATTAATTGCATCCCAGCCAACTTTTCTTAACATATGTGTAGTTAATGGTGAAGAACTTGTCCTGTCTGTGTGTTTCATATTCTATATTTTCTAATACGAAGATTATCTACTAACTGAATCAACACTTTCTGGTCCACAGATATCCGGAATTTATGGACGTCGAGTGGCCAATGTACACAACAGACCTCGAGGATTACGTCAAAATACGTGCGAAGGGTACACGTGTGGCCAGGCGCTTGAGGTCCTACGCTTGCGCGGTGTGGGCGACCCACCAACATCTTTAGATCACGACCTTGGCGACCTTGGCGACCTTGGCAACGGAATAAACGACAGGCTTAACCTTTTTTGTCTTCAACTAACACATCAGCCATCATTGGATAACTTCTTTTCATTTTTATTTTCTTTCCTTTAGGAAAATTATTTTAATTCTTCCAAAGCTTATTCTTAAATTTCTATTCCTGAAAACTACGGACAGAGAGCAAACTCAAGATAATGCAGTGCTTCTCAGCCCATCTTACATCAATGTAGCTCTGTTCGATACTTAGACCAAACACCAATCAGTAACCAAATATCTTGTTTAATACAAAAGTATAGCTCATAGTGGTTACCAAATGTCTTTTCAATAAAAGAAAAAAAAAGAATAGAACATATAGCACACATCTATTTTCAAATATCTTTTATTACTAGAATGTATCACACAACAATTACCAAGTGTCTTATTCAATACTAAGATATTACATACAGCAGTTACCAAATGTTTTGTTCGATTACAAAATAAAGAACACAGAAATTATCAAAATGAATGTCTTGTTCAATACGAACATATAGTACGTAGCAGTTACCAAATGTCTTGTTCAATACCAGGATGCGGCTCACAACAATTACCACGAGTCTTATTCAATTCTAAGATACAGCTCACAGCAGTTAACAAATGTTTTGTTCAATACCAAGATGCAGCACACAACAATTACCATGTGTAACAATAAGGTATAGCACATAGCAGTTACCAAATGTCTTATTCAATACCAGGATGCAGCACACAACTATTACCACGAGTCTTATTCAATCTAAGATACAGCTCACAGCAGTTAACAAATGTTTTGTTCAATACCAAGATGCAGCACACAACAATTACCATGTGTAACAATAAGGTATAGCACACAGCAGTTACCAAATGTCTTGTTCAATACCAGGATGCAGCACACAACTATTACCACGAGTCTTATTCAATCTAAGATACAGCTCACAGCAGTTAACAAATGTTTTGTTCAATACCAAGATGCAGCACACAACAATTACCATGTGTAACAATAAGGTATAGCACACAGCAGTTACCAAATGTCTTGTTCAATACCAGGATGCAGCACACAACAATTACCACGAGTCTTATTCAATCTAAGATACAGCTCACAGCAGTTAACAAATGTTTTGTTCAATACCAAGATGCAGCACACAACAATTACCATGTGTAACAATAAGGTATAGCACACAGCAGTTACCAAATGTCTTGTTAAATACCAGGATGCAGCACACAACAATTACCACGAGTCTTATTCAATCTAAGATACAGCTCACAGCAGTTAACAAATGTTTTGTTCAATACGAAGATGCAGCACACAACAATTACCATGTGTAACAATAAGGTATAGCACACAGCAGTTACCAAATGTCTTGTTCAATACCAGGATGCAGCACACAACAATTACCACGAGTCTTATTCAATCTAAGATACAGCTCACAGCAGTTAACAAATGTTTTGTTCAATACCAAGATGCAGCACACAACAATTACCATGTGTAACAATAAGGTATAGCACGTAGCAGTTTCCAAATTTCTTGTTCAATACCAGGATGCTGCACACAACAATTACCACGAGTCTTATTCAATTCTAAGATACAGCTCACAGCAGTTACCAAATGTTTTGTTCAATACCAGGATGCTGCACACAACAATTACCACGAGTCTTATTCAATTCTAAGATACATCTTACAGCAGTTACCAAATGTCTTGTTCAATACCAAGATGAAGCACACAACAATTACCACGAGTAATTTTAAGATACAGCACACAGCAATGACGAAATGTCTTGTTCAGTACCAGGATGCAGCACACAAATTACCACGTGTCTTATTCAATACTAAAATACAGCACATAGCACTAATTAAAAAAACTTTTTCGACCTTAACATATAGTACAAACAGTAACCGAATAGCTTGGTGACTCAAATAAATTGAGCACAGTCAGTAGTTTGGCAATGCCATTCTCTAAATGGTTAAGACTGTTCATATCCTGATGACAGTCAGTTCTGTATTTAGATTTCCTAGAGTACAGCGTCACGCACAAACCGTCTTTAGAATCAGTTTGAAAACTATGAAGATCAACACGACCGCCAAGTCAATGAAGCGTGAAGATGCGCCGACTTTCAAGCATAGAGAAATGAAAGGATTTGAGAGAAAAGGAAGATTGTGAGAAGAGGACTGTAACAGAGAGAGAGAGAGAGAGAGAGAGAGAGAGAGAGAGAGAGAGAGAGAGAGAGGGGGGGTGAGGAGACTGAAACATAAAGAGAGAGAGACACACACAGACAGACAGTCAGAGACACAGACAGGCAGACAGACAGAGACAGAAACAGACAGAGAGTGAGGAGACGGAAACATAAAAAGAGAGAGAGAGAGAGAGAGAGAGAGAGAGAGAGAGAGAGAGAGAGAGAGAATGAGAAAAAGTCTGATACAGAAAGAGCCAGGGAGAGAGATAGTGACAAGAAGACAAATACAGATAGAGAGAGAGGGAGGAAGAAAGATTGTGAGAAGAGCACTGAAACATAAAGAGAGAGAGAGAGAGAGAGAGAGAGAGAGAGAGAGAGAGAGAGAGAGAGAGAGAGAGAGAGAGAGAGAGAGAGAGAGAGAGAGACAGAAAGGGAGGAGATGTCTAAAGCAGAAAGAGAAAGAGGGAGAGAGATAATGAGAAGGAGATTTAACATAAAGAGAGAAGGAAAAAGAGAGGGTTGGAGAGAGACCTCATGAGAAGAAGACTGGATCAGAAAGAGAGAAGGATACAGAGAGAGAGGGAGATGAATTGTGAGAAGAGCATTGAAACAAAAAAAAGAGAGAGAGAGAGAGAGAGAGAGAGAGAGAGAGAGAGAGAGAGAGAGAGAGGGGGGAGAAGAAAAATAGGGAAATAGGCGGGAATAAAAATGACAAAAAAGAGAGAGAGAGGAAAGTTAGAATGAGAGGAAAGTGGATTGAGAAAGTTATAGCAATAAAACGAAAATGGTGAGATAGAAAGAAAGAGGGAGAAGAAGACAAACATACACACAGCTACAAAGAAAATGAAGAGAAATCAAAATGTATGGTCTTTATTACAGTTCAAGAAGTATCGTTACTAGCAAACGTACCGCACGCAAGATGTGGTCATCGCTTACAATAAGTATCATTACAAATAAACATACCACATAAAAGAAAATCGAGTCCGATTTTTCAAGAGTCGCTACATTCAAATTGATATGTTGAACAAGAAAACATGCGATATTATCGTTCTCAAAACTAAAGACACAAGACAAGAAATGGCGAATCAGTATCATCTTTAAATTTAAAGAGCGAACTTAATCAAGACATAACACGGCATTCATCATCCTCACATATAAAGAAGGTGTCCCAAAACAAGACATAACACGGCATTCATCATCCTCACATATAAAGAAGTTGACCCAAAACCAAACATGGGCCAGCATTCATCATCCTCATATATAAAGAGGGTGTCCCAAAACAAAACATAACACGGCATTCATCATCCTCACATATAAAGAAGTTGACCCAAAACAAAACATGAGCCAGCATTCATCATCCACACATATGAAGAAGGTGACCTAAAACAAGACATAACACGGCATTCATCATCGTCATATATATATATATATATATATATATATATATATATATATATATATATATATATAAATATATATAAAGAGAGAGAGAGAGAGAGAGAGAGAGAGAGAGAGAGAGAGAGAGAGAGAGAGAGAGGGTGACTCAAAACAAGGACTGCTTCATTTTACTCCAGTCCTCAAGTTACAACTTAATCAACTCACAGATTTATCACCCCAGTGCCAAGTCCAGCTTTTATTTACTCTTGTTGTCAATGTGCTACAACTGAATCAACTAAGATCTTATTTTATAATTCTAAAGAGGAGAAGGTTCATCCGCAAAAGAAGTTAATTGTGTTTGTTTTTGTATTTTTAGCAAACCACCAGCACAGAACCCAACACATCAGCTTGTTTCCCCAGATACCCCATAAGGCAACAGAACTCCGACACAGAGCACAGCAGCAATACAAAGATCCGCATCAGCTTGTTTCCCCAGATACCCCATAAGGCAACAGAGCTCCGACACAGAGCACAGGAGCAATAGAAAGATCCGCATCAGCTTGGTTACCCAGATACTCCACAAGACAGCTGACCTCCGACACAGAGCACAGCAGCAATACAAAGATCAGCATCAGCTTGGTTACCCAGATACTCCACAAGAGAGCTGACCTCCGGCACAGAGCACAGCAGCAATACAAAGATCCGTATCAGCTTGGTTCCCCAGATACTCCACAAGACAGCTGACCTCCGGCACAGAGCACAGCAGCAATACAAAGATCCGCATCAGCTTGGTTCCCCAGATACTCCACAAGACACTCACCTCCGGCAGGCAGCACAGCAGCGGTACAAAGATCAGCATCAGCTTGGTTCCCCAGATACTCCACAAGACACTCACCTCCGGCAGGCAGCACAGCAGCGGTACAAAGATCCGCATCAGCTTGGTTCCCCAGATACTCCACAAGACAGCTGACCTCCGGCAGGCAGCACAGAAGCAATAGAAAGATCAGCATCAGCTTGGTTCCCCAGATACTCCACAAGACAGCTGACCTCCGGCAGGCAGCACAGAAGCAATAGAAAGATCAGCATCAGCTTGGTTCCCAAGATACTCCACAAGACAGCTGACCTCCGGCAGGCAGCACAGAAGCAATAGAAAGATCAGCATCAGCTTGGTTCCCCAGATACTCCACAAGACAGCTGACCTCCAGCACAGAGCACAGCAGCGGTACAAAGATCCGCAATTTCTAGAGAGGGAGTGTGCTGAAGTGGGAGCCTAATTTTTTGAAAGCCTTTCTTTATAACTAAAATTTCTGATACTCAAACTTTCAAAATGCCTTCAATGCTTTAACCTTAAGTTTTGTATTTTATTATATGATGTCTCGGTGTCATTATTAGTTTCCTTAAGTGTTTATTTATATTTGGGGGACGAAAGTGAACTGTTATAAACTGTAAGAACGGCTATGCCAGTCAGAAAGGGAAAGAAAGTGAAACGGATATGGTTTTCCGAAGGACCCAACTGAATGTCATAAACGGGTTTCGAGTCTCCCTAACAAAGTTGAGAGAGTGACTGAACACATTGGAGTATGTAGTCGACACTGGCCACAGCCCGCTGATACTTCTCATATTCGGAGGGGAAGAGATATCTCATATTCTCTATGCCTCCTTCTATTAACTTTGGTGAGATACCTTCATCATCCATATCACATGCTCATCCAAAAACTCTTCGCCCTACGAAATAAGCCCTCAGTGAAAACATTCAGAGAAATTAACGCACTGAATACATTAATAGAACAAAGTAAGTTTAACTTTGACACTGTTAAGGAAGTCATTCAAGACAGATTGCTCTTCCATGGTTCAGTAGTTGTAATACAGATAAAACAGAACAAACACTGGCCGGCTACAGTCGCGATGTGCATGTCTGTGTGTGTGCATCAATATGTTATATACTTCCATATTAAAGATGCAGAAGTAGCAGAGACTGTGATATAATTTCAAGGCTACAAAAGGTTTAAATTGGTACCACACCCTGATTTCCCCAGTAAAACTGTGAATCAATGGGATCAGCTTGAAGTTGTCCTTCATTTTTACACTGGAACAGGTTAGTACTGCCAATCATTTTGAACTGCTTTAAATTTTTCTTTAATCTCTTACATAGCAGTATTGATACGGGAGTAACACTGCGCAAGATCCAAAGGAAAGCCTAATAAAGGAATCAAACAACACATGATATAAAAGCTATACATTTAACGGGGGAAATTACTTAAAAATGGGATAAATTGATTGTCATAGTCTATAATTTAAAGTCATCAAGATAAATGCTTCTCATTCTCTCTCTCTCTCTCTCTCTCTCTCTCTCTCTCTCTCTCTCTCTCTCTCTCTCTCTCTCTCTCTCTCTCTCTCTCTCTCTCTTTCTCTCTTTCTCTCTCTGTCTCATTCAGTCTATGTCTCTAACACTAAGCTTCTACCTATTATGTTTGTCTTTGTTCCTTGGTCAAAAGTCTACAAAATTATAATCTCTGTCTCCTTTATTATCTCAATTTGCCGATAATTTAAAAGTTACTTTAATTGTTCCTTCTCTAAATACCTTTCTTTGTCTGCCACATTCTGTAATTCCTGGTTTTGCTCTTGACGTGTGACTCCAATGACGGTATTTAATTTACCGTATCACTGTATTCTCAAATCTCGAAGAGGTGTACATGTGCATCTGAGTTTCAAAGTATCTATAAATATTTGAATGTACCGGTATAATCTACATGTACTTAAAAGTTTTGTTGAAAAGCGCGGGAGAGAAAGAGAGCGAGAGAGAGAGAGAGAGAGAGAGAGAGAGAGAGAGAGAGAGAGAGAGAGACGGGAGCGTGAGGAGTCGGATTGAGCTAGAGAGATGACAGAAAGAGAGACAGACAGACAGAGAGAGAGAGAGAGAGAGAGAGAGAGAGAGAGAGAGAGAGAGAGAGAGAGAGAGAGACGGGAGCGTGAGGAGTCGGATTGAGCTAGAGAGATGAAAGAAAGAGAGACAGCCAGAGAGAGAGAGAGAGAGAGAGAGAGAGAGAGAGAGAGAGAGAGAGAGAGACGGGAGCGTGAGATTGAGCTAGAGAGATGAAAGAAAGAGAGACAGCCAGACACACACACACACACACACAGAGACGGGAGCGTGAGGAGTCGGATTGAGCTAGAGAGATGAAAGAAAGAGAGACAGCCAGAGAGAGAGAGATAGAGAGTGAGAGAGAGAGAGAGAGAGAGAGAGAGAGAGAGAGAAAGGGAGCGAGAGAGAGAGACAGCCAGAGAGAGAGAGAGAGAGAGAGAGAGAGAGAGAGACGGGAGCGTGAGGAGTCGGACTGAGCTAGAGAGATGAAAGAAAGAGAGACAGCCAGAGAGAGAGAGAGAGAGAGAGAGAGAGAGAGAGAGAGAGAGAAAGGGAGCGAGAGAGAGAGAAAGAGAGACAGCCAGAGAGAGAGAGAGAGAGAGACGGGAGCGTGAGGAGTCGGATTGAGCTAGAGAGATGAAAGAAAGAGAGACAGCCAGAAAGAGAGAGAGAGAGAGAGAAAGGGAGCGAGAGAGAGAGAGAAAGAGAGACAGCCAGAGAGAGAGAGAGAGAGAGAGAGAGAGAGAGAGAGACGGGAGCGTGAGGAGTCGGATTGAGCTAGAGAGATGAAAGAAAGAGAGACAGCCAGAGAGAGAGAGAGAGAGAGAGAGAGAGAGAGAGAGAGAGAGAGAGAGAGAGAGAGAGAGAGCGCACATGGCTAGCACCCCGCAAACCGGCCCATCTGGATAATGTTACATAAGACCATGAACAGGCCTTCTAGACAGATGGTACTGGTCCTCATTATTTTCGATTTTAAAGTGCATATAAATGTATTGGCCTACGCCTTTCTAGATCAATCTATCTTTGTAAATTTATTATCCCCGGCCCCTCTCCCACCACCTCACCCGTTATATTACATTGTAATTTTTCTTCTATCCGCTGCATCCAAAGTTTTGTTCTGTTTTATCCAAATGTTGAGACGACTTCATGCGAATAGTTCAAATCAATAAAACATACATTTTAGTTTCTCTCAACAGCTGCTGTTATTATTCGTGATTTATGATTCACGAGGCATTTGTATTTGTTAAGCATAGAAAGGAAATATGGAAATTTTACATTCAAATGGAAATAAAATAGTGCAAACGCCAAAAGTTGTATAGACATCACCGCATTAGTTTGACATAAGAATTAACATACTGTTTTCAATAATTATTTTCTTTGTAGCTAACGCCGCTATATCGCACCTATGAAAGGTGTTGTCTTGCTCCTCTACTTGCCATGTGATGCATTAAACATGTTAGGGTTTACAAAAACAATCCATCAATCTATTGACAGCTCCAGGGCGCGGTTGTCTCCAGCTGCCTGTTATAAAGTAGTCGTATCTAATAATTAAACACTTTTGAGTGCCACAAGATGAATAGCGATGCATTTGAAAACGTTTAGATTGTGTAACAAGTATCATCTTTTGTGAAAGCAACAAAAAGTAATAGATCTACATAAAGGTCAGCCATTCTTTTTGATTCAAATAGGTGGAAATTTTATCATGCAAACAAAGCCTGGAGGTTTGTTGTGTGAAGAACCTTTGAACTAATTTAACTTTTATGAGCTATGAACTAATATCTCTGTATAGTACAGTAATCCAGCTCACAACAAACACGACATCCTCTTTAGGTTCCAGCAGTCCAGCCAAAACATCTGTTCTTCTTGAAATAAAACTGAGGCGAGCCATAACGTTTTTTTTTTTTTTGATGATGTCTAGCTTTAAACACCTTTGATTGCTTTAGCTGAACTTTGCCGACCTGCAACTGCTTGAATGGTTTTGTTTTCAAAAAGGACCAAGTTCAAAACAGTTAACTGTAACTGTTTTTTCATCTTAAAGTAGTCTGGTTAAAGTATTTTATGGTTCTCTTCATTCACGAAAAACCTCGAGCTTAGATTAACTGCTGCAGGAGTTTGATAATCTTGATAAGCTAAGTTAAAATTGATTTTGAAGCATTTCAGTATTTTGAAAAATACACGCCTCTTTTTGTTATAATAACCGATACCAGAACAACTGCAGAGGATCTCTTTCTGTCATAATAACAGATATTAAAACAGCCACAGTGGATCTCTTTTTGTCATAATAACCGAGAACAGAACAGCTGCAGTCCATCTCTTTTATGTTATAGTAACCGATAACAGATATTAAAACAGCCACAGTGGATCTCTTTTTGTTATAATAACCGAGATCAGAACAGCCACAGTCCATCTCTTTTATGTTATAGTAACCGATAACAGATATTAAAACAGCCACAGTGGATCTCTTTTTGTTATAATAACCGAGATCAGAACAGCCACAGTCCATCTCTTTTATGTTATATTAACCGATACCAGAACTGCTGCAGCCGATCTCTCTATGTTATAGTACACGGTATCAGAACAGCTCCAGCCGATCTCTTTACGATAGAGAAGCTGATATTAGAACAGCTCCAGCCGGTCTCTTTATGATGTAGAGGCTGATATCAGAATAGCTAGAGAGAATCTCTCTAAACATAGAATCTGAAATTAGAACAATTTCAGCGGATTTTGTAATAATTAAGAAGGTGGTATCAGAACAGACGCATTAATTTTTTTATGGTAATCTATGCTGTTTACTAGAATAGCTGCAGAAGAATCTTTTTATGTCGCAATAGTCGATTTTGAAACACATTTAATATTAAGTTAAGACGATGTGGTAAATATTTATAATGATACAGAAAACGACCCAACTCCGTGTTAGGTTAAAACCAACAAACATCAACATAACGGACTTCTGAGACAAGCTCGGTGGCTCCATTAGCGGCCATTGACTGCGCTAAACGCTTACTGCAAGTAGTCCCGAACTGCTGCAGTAACCGAGTAGGAAAAGCTTGACGGGCCGAAGCTAACGTCGTGGACAGTAAAGGGTCGGGAAAACAGCCGTTTCCGCCCCCCCACCCACCCACCCCGCCCCTTCCGGGCTATGTCCCATGCCCAGGAATTCCAACAATCAAAATGGAATGAAGACAAGATCTAGCTTAGTTATTAGTTTTTTGCTCACTAGGCTCTCAACTGATTTAGCATTGCACGATTGTGCACTGCAAGTGACCGCATTTGATTTCTACATCTTTTCACTTCTACTCTAGATTGGATTCTACGTTGTAGACAAGACATTCCGTTAACAAAGCTGCTATTTAAGTAAATTTGCTGACTTGGGGCTTGAATTGAGCAGAGATAAAGTGATATCTGATTGCATGATTATTTGTCATGTATGTTTACAAATAATAGAAAAGTTCTTTAAAAAAATCAATAATATCTAAATTACAAAGATTTAGATCTAGATGGGTATATCTTCAAATCGGCAGTGAACTGTGATCATGGCGGTTACAAGAACATAAACTTTTGACCGTCTTCAAGTTACTTCGTTAGTACTAATATTTTCATAGATTAAAACACTTATCGGTCTATTCGGGTTAGTTTCGACTTCGATGAAAGTAAAATGCAGATTAGATAAATTAATTAAAGTGCATTATATTTTTTCCTCTTGCTTTCTGGTAAGATGGCTCATATTCATCAGCCATCAGAAACAGTTGTTATGCGTCACAAGTCTCATACTCTATGACTTGTTTTCCGTGATGAGAGGAAATTTTTTGTTACAAAGACGTAAGGTGGCAGTCTTAGAGTAAGTTTTCTCGTTGCGTTGAGCTGATCATAGCCTAGATCTTGTGAGCGAATGCCAAACTTAGTAAAGAGAACTAACTCTATCTCTCCTTACTCTTGAGAGATGATGGTTGAAATCTTCGAACCTGGGTTAGAAAGTTGACAATCGAGGCAACAATTCCTTATAAAGCTGCCTTTGATATTAAAGCTATTTATAGATTATTTTCACACCGATGCTTCCCACTGAGTATCTTTTAAAGATGGTGAATTTCTATACACAAGATAGGCGCGTTTCTACATTTGCTTCAATTCTAAAATCTGCTTATTGATACATTAAATATCAGTTTTTATTGTAATGTCACTGAAAATAATAAAAAAAAAAAAAGATGTTAACTACTAAAAACCGATTTTTTTTTCCAGTTAAATGAAAACTGTTGTTCTCGACAGAGATGAAAGTGGATGTTTTTACCAGAGAGTTGGTCTTGCCGCTGTATCTTGCGCTACCTCTCCTCTCTATTGCGGTTATGATGTATTCCATAGCACTCTACACGACTGTCTATGAATCTCGGCAAGACAAACTGTGTGAGGCAGTGAAGGAGTCGGCACGGGAAGCTACCCCGCTAGCCCCTACCCCCGAAGAGATGGACCAACACTTTGGCTGCTCTGCTGACCCAGTCTATCCCAGACGACACGCCTGCCCCAGTTGTTTCCACCCCACGATTTTGAACCATTTCCGGGACGAGTTATTCCCTCCCGTGCCAGACGAGATGTATCTGTTTCCCCGCAGGCCAGCTGGCTTCTTCCAGCCCCGCCCCGTCAGGCAGCAGAACCTGGTGAAGTCTGTCCTCCTTGCACCGCAGGCGGTGTGCGTGGATGTCTGCCCTTTCTTAGTCGCTTTGGTTGAGAGTGTGACGCACGACTGGAGAACACGGCTGGAGATCCGCAGGACGTGGGCCAGCGTTGCTAAGACAAACCACTGGCCTGGCCAAGGAAACCTCAACACTCGACTTAGTGTGATTTTTGTCGTGGCTTGTGACTCAGGGTATTCTGAACAATGTGCGGCCAGTGAATGGCGACACCTGCAGGAAGAGGCAGAGCTCTTCAGAGACCTGCTTGTGCTAGACATGGTAGACAGCTCCAGAAACTTGACCCTGAAGATAATCTCTGGCCTCTACTGGGCGAGCCGACACTGCAGCAGGAGCAAGTTCTTCCTGAAGATCGACCAGGAGACATTTTTGAATGTGCCTGTCCTGTTAGATCTTCTGGCGTACCACGAGAAGCGTCTGCAGCGCTCAGTGACTGGACATATCTACACACAAGGGAGAAAAGTTCAAAACACTGGACCCTCGGATGGAAGCTTGCGTGACTTTAACATGGACCAGTTTCCAGTATTTGCTGCAGGTTGGTAAGTTAAGAGAAATATAAGAATTTTATCATTAATGTTTTGCCAGAATTCAACAGGCACATATGATTAAGGATAAACGCAATAAAAATTTGTAAAATTGACAGGCAGGCACGGTTGGCAAGTGTCTGTGTTCACATTACGAGTTAGAATCACACTTTTTTGTGTATACATTCTTACGCACGGTGAATTTTCTTCCCACTTGATAAACCAAGACAGGCGACTTTCGCTCTGCAGGATGACGTTTTTTTCCCACCAGATAAAAGCAAATACATAACGTTTGCCCAGCATCATAAAGTTTGTTCCCACTACATAACCGAAATATGTAATATTTTCTCAGATCCATAGAGTTTCTTCCCACTAGATAAATACGTAACATTTTTTCAGCGCGGTCCAATTTTTCCTACGAAATATATCGAGATACGTAACATTTTCTCAGCCCTATGCAATTTTTACCTCCAGATATATCGGCACGATAGAGTTCGAGACATCCCACATTTGCACAGCACGATACGCTTCATCCGACCACATGAATCGAGATAGATACAATTTGCTCAGCACGAAAAAGTTTTTTTCCCACTAGATCAACCAAGATACATGACATTCGATCGGCGTGATAAAACCCTTTTCTCACTTGAGTAATCAATGAAATGGTTTGATATGGACAAGGACTTATAGTAGCTACAATTATATGGGCGTTGAGTGTGTAACTGTGAAACGGTTTGATGATGGGTGTGAAGCATTGTGCTGTAATAGACGATATCCCTAATAAATTTCAACGAGAGTTATCTTCCTTGAACAACTGGTAAACACAGCCTAGGCCTAAGCTTAAAACTTAACGTGTTTTTAATGTAGAAATTGCTGTTCAGAGACGGGAAATAATAAATTTTATATCTTATATTCGAGCATATAATATGCAGGTTAAATCTATACATTATATGTAACTAGCTGGGTGATTCCTAACTGCCTACTATTACAAGACCCACTAGTTATCTATAGAAGCTCAGTGCTTCCTTCTACTCTAAGTAATTGCAGGCCCTAACTTGTTATGGTAGCGTGCCTAGCAGCCGTGCAATACTACAGAGTTCACACTCACGGGTTCTTGAGTATCAGTGGAGTACTAAGGCCACTGTTCCCTAACTAAAACAAGTGGATGTCGAGACAAAAATGGCTACACTCAAGAAAGAAGGATAACAGAAGAAGTTAAAGTTGCCAACCCCTATTATAAGTTTATTACACGAATACTCAGTTATCAATGAATGAAAGCAATTCTCAAAGAATAAAATACATAGACGACCCAAAACCAAGTAATTAATAAAAGATATTAATAAAATGGTCAGAATAACAAACATCTAGAAGAGGCCAAAACAAAGTGTCATGTACGTGTAGATGATACTAAAACAAGTGGTCAGAATGATAAGCGCTAAGAAGATACTCAAGATAAAGTGCATATAATATGCTAAGATCAGATACCAAAACAAAATGGCCAGCATACTAAGAAGAAGATACTAAACAGAAGCGTACAGATATTAGAAGATTATAAGCGTCAAGGAGGTAGCGGAACAGAATGGTCAGGATAATAAGTAGAAGATAGTAAACAGAAGCGCACACAAAATGGACAGAATACTAAGAAGACCAAAACAAAATGTCTAATAGTCAGCCAGCGCCCGACTTACGGTGGTATTCACGTAGAATTACAAGAAATGATACTCCAACACAAGAACTTCTCAGTAGTAGTAGTTTCACACAATATTTCAATAATTTCCACTATGAATGATCACAAGAACTTCTCACTGCTCAGTAATTTCAAACAATACTTGCAACCGACGTGGCCTCTGGATACTCCAAAAAGGCAGCGACAACGAGTCTTTCCGAGCTCTACATTATACTACAGACTCAGGCTGCACAGTCCCCGGTCAAAGACTTCCCTGGTTTCCCAGATCGTCGTCCAACTTCCCTAGAACAAGGGCCAATACCGACCGAAGACAATTTTACTCCGTCGGACGGTTTCCCCAACTAAGACATCACCCGGCCGAGGTTCTAGAATCTACGAAACCCATCGTTAACTCATCGCCATATCTAGC
Organism: Elysia crispata; assembly: GCA_033675545.1. NCBI lineage: Eukaryota > Metazoa > Mollusca > Gastropoda > Plakobranchidae > Elysia > Elysia crispata. The sequence continues at coordinate 42,936 of JAWDGP010001842.1, forward strand.
ATAGAGCTCCCGATCAAAGCATCACATACACCTAGTACAGTTTCCCTAAATTCCTCAAGATCCCGAATCAAAGTACGTCCTAAGCCGACCGAAGAAAAGCTTCTCTGACCAGCTGTACAGAAACAAATAAAAGAATAGATTGGCTATTCAATGTAATTATTACATCAAAGTATCTTTAGAACATAATAGAACTAGAAGAGAATGAAATAAACTACTACTAAGATGGGCGTGGACTAGTTTCCCGCCACTATACTGTCTACTAATAAAACAGGCTAGGAGCGCACTTAGCTCCACCCGCAAGTTGACAATTGACATACTAAAATTACTATAGATCTACTCTAAAGGCCTACTGCCACTGCCACAAATAAATAATTATACTAACCTCCTTCATATATACGCATGATCATTTGACATTTTTTTTTTAAATTAAATTGAAAACAAAAAACAAATAAAAAAAAATAAAACAGTGCAATACAAGAAAGTCATTTACGGCGCTCTATGACGACAGTGCAATATTGAGGTATCACATGCCAGCTAAGATTTCTTCACGATTGCGGTAAAATCTCTCTCTCCACACGTGCAATCTTCGGCGTGCGGTTTTACGTGAGTATTCAAAGTTTCTTTATTTTCATATAGCACTCTCAGCTGATAAAGCTCCATAATGTCGTCCGTTCAAGTAATTAAAGAAATAGCTGAAGAACTGCAGTTACGAATAGACGAAAAGAAAAATTGTATTGTTGAACAAATGGATAAGTTGCGCAAGTCATACGTTGAGAAGGAAGGGAGAGAAGCTAAACTACAAGCTGAAGAGAGGTTAAAGATGTAGGAATTGAGGACACAAGCCGAAGAGGAATTAAAGATGGAGGAAATGAGAACACAGTTAGAGTTGGCAAAGATACAAGCACTGGCAAGTCAGCAAAGTGAACACAGCCTTACATCAGGCGGTACCAGGACATAGCCTTACATCAGGCGGTACCAGAACACAGCCTTACATCAGGCGGTACCAGAACACAGCCTTACATCAGGCGGTACCAGAACATAGCCTTACATCAGGCGGTACCAGAACACAGCCTTACATCAGACGGTACCAGAACATAGCCTTACATCAGGCGGTACGAGAACACAGCCTTACATCAGGCGGTACGAGAACACAGCCTTACATCAGGCGGTACCAGAACACAGCCTTACATCAGGCGGTACGAGAACACAGCCTTACATCAGGCGGTACCAGACACAGCCCTCTGGAATAGCAGCGGGCAGTGAACTAGATCGGTTCGTGAAGGAGAGAGGTCAAAATTCAAGATGCCTAAATTACCGGCTTTTGTGGTCAGGAAAGATGATCTTGATTCTTGGGTACTTCGGTCTGAACGATTCGCCACCACAAGTGGATGGCCCAAGGAAAGTTGGTGCACATCATTATCAGCACTGCTGACAGGAAGAGCGTTAGAGGCATTTTGTCGTCCCTGGGAAAACGAGGCCACAGATTATGATCGTGTCAAGGAAGTTCTACAAAAGAGATATCACCGGACAGAAGGCGGCTACAGGCAGCGATTCCGCATGTGTTCACCAGAGGAGGGAGAGAACCCCAGTATGTTTATCGTCCGCCTCATGACATACTTGGAACGATGAATAAAATTGGCGGAAGCCCCAGAGACATATGAGGCTCTGAGAGACTAGTTTGTGAATAAGCAATTCCTGGGCTCAAGCCCGGCCGATTTGTCTTCATACCTACGGGAAAGGAAACTGGCTGACCTTGAAGAAGTGGCGAAATCAGCTGAGCTGTTCCTCACAGCCCGCAAGAGACATCTGAGCGACCGAGCACGGCAAGGTGCTACTCATGGGCAAAACCAGCCTCCCATTTTCAAGAAGGAAGAAGAACTCATATGTCACATTTGTAGAATACCTGGTCACACTACCCAGAATAGTAGGAATAAAACGAGTCAAGGCAGAGGATGTTATCACTGTGGAGAGTTGACTCACATGAGGAAGGACAGTCCGAAGCTGAGGATGAATAGCAGTCAGACTACGTCATCCAAGGGAGCAGGATCAGCAGCCATGCGGGTTATGGAAACCCAAGGATCAGCATCAGGAGAGGATGCGGGAAAAGGGGACACCAAATCTGACGTCAGAACCGGATTGCTGCAGTTGGCGATCAGCCAACAGGAAAATGCTGTTTGATTGTCAGGATCGACAATACAGTACTGCTGGCGGAAAAGACCAGGATTAAAGTCAACATACAGTGATTATAGAGTCGACCTCTTGTGTTGGATTAAACAGTTTGCATTTTTTACTAGCGGACTTCAGACTTATTTTCTACAGACGAGTCGCGTGATTGGCTGTATATATTTTGATACCACTAGACAAACAAACCCAAATAAATCACCCCCATCAAAATCTGTTACAGTGGGGTGAGAACATTGATCCTTCGAGTTATATTGCTGTAATTAAGATATATTTTTGATTAATTTCACTTGTTGACGAGGCTGTCCTTTTTTTTTAAGGCAAGACCAATAGTAATAGCTTAATGAAAAGAATTGAAGAATCAGATGTGATACCCGCCAAATAGTTGTACGGAAAACATCTAGTTGAAAACAACAATCCATGATAAAAAGCACCACTCACATGTCTAGTTTATTTTTTTTAACCGTCAGCGGCCAAGTTATCTGAAAGAAAGCTTGATGTCAAATTGCAATTAAAACTCATTTAAGTTCTTCTGTCCTCATTCGAACATGTTCGGAATCAAAGGCCAATATTAAGATCGGATGTCTCCTCTAGGTTTCGCTTACATTCTCTCCCGTGAGGCTGTCGGGCGAGTCGTCGCGCTGTTTCCATTCTACCCCGCGATAGGCAGAGAGGACGCCTTCATAACAGGCGTACTGGGCCGAGGAGCGGGGCTTCAACACTTCAGTCCACCCCACAACATCTTCTTCGCAGAGTTCTCCTCACGGATCAGCGGATGGTGCCGCTTACTGCAAGACGGGTTGGTCACGATCACCGGGATAGGCAGCTGGAGCCAGCGTGCCAACCTCTGGGCGAGCATCATCTCTAGTGACTCGCTTACTGCAAGACGGGTTGGTCACGATCACCGGGATAGGCAGCTGGAGCCAGCGTGCCAACCTCTGGGCGAGCATCATCTCTAGTGACTCGCTATGGAAAAAGACAGACACGGATGATGTGTCAGATTCATGCTGAGAGAAGTTTCACAGATTATAGCGGGCATTGTATTACAAGTCTTGCGTAGTTTAATGGGTTTTTTTATTCGAAACAAAAAAAAGGGAGAGAGAGAGAGAGAGAGGAAGATAAAGAGATGAAAAGAGAGAGAAAGAGAGAGAGAGAGAGAGAGAGAGAGAGAGAGAGAAGGGGTGGGAGGCGGAGGAGAGGAACACTTAATAAAGAAAATTCCATAACCTTGAAAAAGCCTGAGAAGCAATTTTATTGTTATTAGATCCCATGATAGGAAAGTAGGATGAGGAAGGAAATGGAAATGTAGAACATAAATCCCAAAATAAAGGTTATTTTCAATTTGGTTTTGTGTTTTTTATGTACCATAAAAAGAATTATTTAAAAAGGAATTCCAAGTCTTTGGCTGATTAAAAGATCAAATTGAATTTTTCTGTTATGTTTTGCCCATAAAAACTCAATAAAGATAACACAAGACGCAATGGCGCGCAAGCTGCCTCAACAGAGCAATGTTGTGTTTTTAAATGTACGCTCGATCATTCAGGGAAGATCTCCAGCAAAATCACATTCAAACTAACCCTCGATAATCTTAAACAGAGCGACCATTCAGATTGACCATTGACAATCTCCAACAGTAAGGCCAATCAGACTGATCATTGACAATCTCCAACAGTATGGCCATTCAGATTGACCATTGACAAACTCCAACAGTATGGCCATTCAGATTGACCATTGACAATCTCCAACAGTATGGCCAATCAGATTGACCATTGAAAATCTATAACAGTCTGACCAATTAGATTGACCATTTTGAAAATCTCCAACAGTATGAGCATTTAGATTGCTCATTGAAAATTTCTAACACTATGACGAATTAAATTGACCATTGAAAATTTCCATTAGTATGACCAATTAAATTGACCATTGAAAATTTCCAACAGTTTATACCATTCAGACTGACCCTCAAGAAACTCCAATAATATTACTAGGTATCACAAAGTGATTATTCAAATCCAGCAAATTTGAATAAAACCAACTACACTGTAAAGATCTTGTGGCGATAAGAAATTTCCAACAAATTTCATCAAAATCGATTGGGAAATAAAAAATTTACAGCTTTTTAAATGTTGTGCATAACGCCACATAACAAATTGCGTGCATTGAGCTATTTTTAAGAACATATAAAAGACATTTGTTAAATCTTTTGAAAAAAATGACATATTCACAATGTCCAGTACAATCATTAAACACCTGCAAAATTTCAGGGGGGTAGAAATTAAGAAAAAAAATATTGGTAATCAATAATTACCAAAAACACTTGTGGCACATCAAAATTACAAGCAAATAGACTACTTGAGGCACTTTTAGACCATCGTAAAAAAACACACACATCCTTCACATTTTTTCAATACTTATTTCGCTAGTACAAAATATTGTATTTAGATCACTCATTTTTTCAGCGACCTAGAAATTTTTTTTAAAAGTTAGAGAAACCCAAAATTGGCTTAGCGGCGAATTTTGCGCGTTGTAAGTAAATCTGTCAAAATAGCATCATATTTCAGAAGTTTTTTCATAAAAACACATTTTTCATACTGGAGTAATGAAACTTTCACATTGTATGGTTTTAAAGATGCTGAATCTAATTATGTTATCTATTTGATAAATTGATCACTGCTATATCAAAACCGCATTTTAAATCACTGACTGAAGAAAAAAGAATTATAATCACAGATTAATTATGATTGAACATTATCTTATTTTCAAATGCATACATTATACTATGAGCTGAACAAAAAAAAGATTAATTAGATTTGGCTACAAAAGATAGAGAGTAAAAAATTACATTTGGCTACTCAAGGCAAAATTCGTGACTGCACACCTCCCGTCTAAAAAGTCGAAAACCATATTTATTTGAATAAATAGCCTATAAAAATATTGTTATAAATGAACATAACTGTCCTTGTTGGGAACAGCCACTTGAGCCGTGGCAAACCATTGTAAGGGTTAGAGATCGATCCTTGGGTTGACTTTTTTAAACTTAAATCTCTCGACCAAGAAAAATGCCAGTTGCCTGATTTTTTTATATAACAGAGGAAATTGGTTATTCTTTAATTTTATACCCACAACTTGTTTTTTTTTTTAATCCGGAAGCTTTATTAATTTGTCTTCAAAATTTTCACCTTGACACCAAAAATGGCTGCCTCTATATTTCTCCTTTTGTGTGGTATGAAACTAAACTAGAGCATCTCCCAGTCGTGAAACAATTTGAATCATGCAAAAATATTATTTCTTGGCCGAGATATCGTAATTTTAGTGAAAGCTGTATCATCTGTGTGACGCTGCTAGCAAGCGAGTTTTCAAAGAGGTGGTCTTTTTAATGCAGATTTTTTCAATACCTGCAGTTTATGAATAACAAAACAAATCACATGTTTCAAAAGAAGAAAAAACGATCTTTCCAGTGGTATAAGTTTTGTTTGTGTAGACTTATTATAAAGCAATTTTTAAAAGGTTTGAAAGTAGGGTAATTTTGACGTCATCAGCGATGCGTTAGCTTTTCTACCTCCGGGTACTACTATTGCCTTCCATATTGAATTTTGAGAATCTCTAATAGTATCGTCTTAAAGCTCTCCTCAAGGATCTACAACATTATGACCATTCAAATTGACCTCTGCTGATCTCCAACATTATGACCGTTGACACTGACCCTTGATAATCGCTATCAGTATGACCATTCACACTGACCCTTGATAATGTCATAGTGTATGACCATTCTAACTGACCCTTGATAATGTCCATCGGTATTACCATTCGGACTAAAGCTCGATTAATGCCAAGAATGGTATTCGTTAGGGTACCGTATACGTATTTCTGGCTCTACCACCTTGCATTGAGTACTGTTTTTTTTCGCTTGCCCTCTCCCGTCTATTTGATCCTGTTTGGTCATTGGTGGCTTAGTGACGAGGAATATAGAAACAGTGGGAAAACAAATATTCACGGAAGAGTTATAATTATAAATCAACAACAATAAATCAATGATTAGCAGCAGCAACATGAGAAATAATAATAATAATAATAATAATAATAATAATAATAATAATAATAATAATAATAATAATAATAATAATAATAATAATAATAATAGTAGTAGTAATAATAATAACAACGATAACAATAATAATTATAATAATAATAATAATAATAATAATAATAATAATAATAATAATAATAAGAAGAAGAAGAAGAAGAAGAAGAAGAAGAAGAAGAAGAAGAAGAAGAAGAAGAAGAAGAAGAAGAAGAAGAAGAAGAAGAAGAAGAAGAAGAAGAAGAAGAAGAAGAAGAAGAAGAAGAAGAAGAAGAAGAAGAAGAAGAAGAAGAAGAAGAAGAAGAAGAAGAAGAAGAAGAAGAAGAAGAAGAAGAAGAAGAAGAAGAAGAAGAAGAAGAAGAAGAAGAAGAAGAAGAAGAAGAAGAAGAAGAAGAAGAAGAAGAAGAAGAAGAAGAAGAAGAAGAAGAAGAAGAAGAAGAAGAAGAAGAAGAAGAAGAAGAAGAAGAAGAAGAAGAAGAAGAAGAAGAAGAAGAAGAAGAAGAAGAAGAAGAAGAAGAAGAAGAAGAAGAAGAAGAAGAAGAAGAAGAAGAAGGAGAAGGAGAAGAAGAAGAAGAAGAAGAAGAAGAAGAAGAAGAAGAAGAAGAAGAAGAAGAAGAAGAAGAAGAAGAAGAAGAAGAAGAAGAAGAAGAAGAAGAAGAAGAAGAAGAAGAAGAAGGAGGAGGAGGAGGAGGAGGAGGAGGAGGGGGAGGACGAGAAAAAGGAGGAGGAGGGTAGGAGGAGAAGAAGAAGAAGAAGAATGATAATAATATTGGATATTCAGATAGCATGGACCTTTCGTTTTCATAACATTCTTGTTCAATAGTTCAGTCTGTTTCGACTATCAATGAAATGTGTATGAGAAGTTAGATTCACCAGCACCTTATTTAAAATAATCTCGTTAAATGTAATTGTAATTAATGATTCTGTTATCCGATTCAATAGATCAGTAGCAGTAGTAGTGAAAGCCGTAGTGGTAATGGTAGTGGTAGTAGTAAGTAGTAGTAGTTGTAGTGGTAGTAGTAGCAGTAGTAGTAGTAGTAGTAGTAGTAGTAGTAGTAGTAGTAGTAGTAGTAGTAGTAGTAGTAGTAGTAGTAGTAGTAGTAGTGGTTGTGGTGGTGGTGGTAGTAGTGGTAGTGGTAGTGGTGGTAGTAGAAGTAGTAGTAGTAGTAGTAGTAGTAGTAGTAGTAGTAGTAGTAGTAGTAGTAGTAGTAGTAGTAGTAGTAGTAGTAGTAGTAGTAGTAGTAGTAGTAGTAGTATATTTTTGTTATGAGTATTTTTTTTGTAAATATCACAAACACAATATCTATTCACTGGAGATAAGAAAAACATGTTGATATAAAGTAACCTGTCCTTTGAGACAGAAATTTACCGGCGTTGCTCACAACACCATGTAATTGTAGAGCGAAAAATGCTCTTGGCAAGAAACTAAAAACACAGTTTCCTGTGTCTAGAGGCAGAACCTGGAATACTGCCACATTGTACTTGGATAAAGGAAAACCACCTCAACACACATTATCTCGTACTTGGAGAGGAGAAAAACCACCCCAACACACAGTATCCTGTACTTGGAGAGGAGAAAAACCACCCCAACCAACGGCATCCTGTACTTGGAGAGGAGAAAAACCACCCCAACCCACAGTATCCTGTACTTGGAGAGGAGAAAAACCACCCCAACACACAGTATTCTGTACTTGGAGAGGAGAAAAACCACCCCAACACACAGTATCCTGTACTTGGAGAGGAGAAAAACCACCCCAACACACAGTATCCTGTACTTGGAGAGGAGAAAAACCACCCCAACACACAGTATTCTGTACTTGGAGAGGAGAAAAACCACCCCAACACACAGTATTCTGTACTTGGAGAGGAGAAAAACCACCCCAACCCACAGTATTCTGTACTTGGAGAGGAGAAAAACCACCCCAACACACAGTATTCTGTACTTGGAGAGGAGAAAAACCACCCCAACACACAGTATCCTGTACTTGGAGAGGAGAGAAACCACCCCAACCCACAGTATTCTGTACTTGGAGAGGAGAAAAACCACCCCAACACACAGTATTCTGTACTTGGAGAGGAGAAAACCCACCCCAACCCACAGTATCCTGTACTTGGAGAGGAGAAAAACCACCCCAACACACAGTATTCTGTACTTGGAGAGGAGAAAAACCACCCCAACACACAGTATCCTGTACTTGGAGAGGAGAAAAACCACCCCAACCAACGGCATCCTGTACTTGGAGAGGAGAAAAACCACCCCAACCCACAGTATCCTGTACTTGGAGAGGAGAAAAACCACCCCAACACACATTATCTTGTACTTGGAGAGGAGAAAAACCACTGCAACACACAGTATCCTGTACTTGGAGAGGAAAACAAACCACCCCAACCAACGGCATCCTGTATTTGCAGATAGAAAAACTACCCCAACACACAGTATCCTGTACTTGGAGAGGAGAAAAACCACCCCAACAGAAAGTATTCTGTACTTGGAGAGGAGAAAAACCACCCCAACACACAGCATCCTGTACTTGGAGAGCAGAAAAACCACCGCAACACACAGTATCCTGTACTTGGAGAGGAGAAAAACCACCGCAACACACAGTATCTTGTACTTGGAGAGGAAAAAACCACCCCAACCCACAGTATCCTGTACTCGGAGAGGAGAAAAACCACCGCAAAATTCTGTACTTGGAGAGGAGAAAAACCACCCCAACACACAGTATCTCATACTTGGAGAGGAAAAAACCACCCCAACCCACAGTATCCTGTACTTGGAGAGGAGAAAAACCACCACAACACACAGCATCCTGTACTTGGAGAGGAGAAAAACCACCCCAATACACAGCATCCTGTACTTGGAGAGGAGAAAAACCACCCCAACACATAGTATCTTTTACTTGGAGAGGAGAAAAACCACCCCAACACACAGCATCCTGTACTTGGAGAGGAGAAAAACCACTCCAATACACAGCATCCTGTACTTGGAGAGGAGAAAAACCACCCCAACACACAGTATCTTGTACTTGGAGAGGAGAAAAACCACTGCAACACACAGAATCCTGTACTTGAAGAGGAGAAAAACGACCACAAAACACAGCATCCTGTACTTGGAGAGGAGAAAAACCACCCCAATACACAGCATCCTGTACTTGGAGAGGAGAAAAACCACCACAACCCACAGTATCCTGTACTTGGAGAGGAGAAAAACCACCCCAACCCACAGTATCTTGTACTTGGAGAGGAAAAAAACCACCGCAACACACAGTATCTTGTACTTGGAGAGGAAAAAATCACCCCAACCCACAGTATCTTGTACTTGGAGAGGAGAAAAACCACCGCAACACACAGTATCCTGTACTTGGAGAGGAGAAAAACCACCGCAACACACAGTATCTTGTACTTGGAGAGGGAAAAAACCACCGCAACACCCAGTATCTTGTACTTGGAGAGGAAAAAATCACCCCAACCCACAGTATCTTGTACTTGGAGAGGAGAAAAACCACCGCAACACACAGTATCCTGTACTTGGAGAGGAGAAAAACCACCGCAACACACAGTATCTTGTACTTGGAGAGGAAAAAACCACCGCAACACACAGTATCTTGTACTTGGAGAGGAAAAAATCACCCCAACCCACAGTATCTTGTACTTGGAGAGGAGAAAAACCACCGCAACACACAGTATCCTGTACTTGGAGAGGAGAAAAACCACCGCAACACACAGTATCTTGTACTTGGAGAGGGAAAAAACCACCGCAACACACAGTATCTTGTACTTGGAGAGGAAAAAATCACCCCAACCCACAGTATCTTGTACTTGGAGAGGAGAAAAACCACCGCAACACACAGTATCCTGTACTTGGAGAGGAGAAAAACCACCGCAACACACAGTATCTTGTACTTGGAGAGGGAAAAAACCACCCCAACCCACAGTATCCTGTACTCGGAGAGGAGAAAAACCACCGCAAAATTCTGTACTTGGAGAGGAGAAAAACCACCCCAACACACAGTATCTCATACTTGGAGAGGAAAAAACCACCCCAACCCACAGTATCCTGTACTTGGAGAAGAGAAAAACCACCCCAACACACAGTATCCTGTATTTGGAGAAGAGAAAAACCACCCCAACCCACAGTATCCTGTACTTGGAGAAGAGAAAAACCACCCCAACCCACAGTATCCTGTACTTGGAGAGGAGAAAAACCACCCCAACACACAGCATCCTGTACTTGGAGAGGAGAAAAACCACCCCAACACACAGCATCCTGTACTTGGAGAGGAGAAAAACCACCCCAACACACAGCATCCTGTACTTGGAGAGGAGAAAAACCACCTCAACACACAGCATCCTGTACTTGGAGAGGAGAAAAACCACCTCAACACACAGCATCCTGTACTTAAAGAGGAGAAAAACCACCCCAACACACAGCATCATGTACTTGGAGAGGAGAAAAACCACCTCAACACACAGCATCCTGTACTTAAAGAGGAGAAAAACCACCCCAACACACAGCATCATGTACTTGGAGAGGAGAAAAACCACCGCAAAATTCTGTACTTGGAGAGGAGAAAAACCACCCCAACACAGTATCTTGTACTTGGAGAGGAGAAAAACCACCCCAACACAATATCCTGTACTTGGAGAGGAGAAAAACCACCCCAACCCACAGTATCTTGTACTTGGAGAGGAGAAAAACCACCCCAATACAGTATCTTGTACTTGGAGAGGAGAAAAACCACCCCAACACTCAGTATCCTGTACTTGGAGAGGAGAAAAACTTTTTTAACAGATAATATCCTTTCTTCGCAGGTAGAAGTATCGTCTAAACACACATTTGCATGTTCTTGGAGGTCGAAAAATACTTTGAACACCAGTATAATATAGAGTTATATTCCTACATAGATTAAAACTATCTCAGCTGATTGTAAACTCTACTTGTGTTTAGAAGCATGGCAAGAAAATCGTTACAACTTAGAGAACTGATTCACTGGAAACAGGAAATCATCTCAGCCTCGATTATCTTGTCTTTGAAGACAGCAAAACCGTTTTGTTAAACAGCATCCTGTCTTTGGCAAGAAATATATCTCAACACACAGAATCTTTTTGTGGAAGCCAGGAAAACTAGCTAAACAAGCAGTTTCCTGTCCTTCTAGACAGAAAAGTCAGGTTAACCCCAGAAACCTGTTTCCGCAAAAAAGAAAAAAAACATTCCACAAATAGTATTATGTCGTTGAGGACAGAAAATCATTTCAATAAATAACATCTTGCTGTGGGGAGAGAAAAAGCAGTTTAACAGACAGTACCCTGGGCTTGAGGACAGGAAAACCATTTGATTTACACATGTATCTATATCATCCTGTCCTTGGAGACAAAAAAATCATTTAGTACAGTCTCCTGTATTTGGAATGAGAGAGAAAAAAATAGTTATATGCACAGTATCCTGCATCTGAACAATGAGAAACGATTATCCTTGAAGCAGAAAAACAATTTCAGCACATAGTCTGCACTTAGAGAGAGGAAAAATCAGTATCCTCTGAGCCAGGAATCCACAGTGTCTTTTCTCTGGAGCAAGCTAAACCATTTTAAAATCAATATGCGGAACGGCTAGACGGAACTAGATTTATATGAAACCTGCAATGGCATTTAACGAGCTGAAGTATTTTACTAGTAAAATGTAGACACACGTATGAAATTTTAAATAAGACGCAGAACACGTAAATCGAGATAGGAATGAGAGTATTTGTATTTTCCACAATCCCACCAAACTGTGGATTCAGGTAAACATATTAACTAATAAAAGCATCCCAACGTTTTTCTGAATTAAATCTAGTTCTAATTAAAGGTTAGAGTATCGTCAGGAATGTAGAACAATGATCGATCCATTAGCAAATGACAATCTAACAAAGCTAGATGTACGGCTTGATAAAGTTCATGCATTACATGATTTTATTGAGCTGACGGCTGTGAAACTTGGAAGAACATCTCAACTGATTTTGTTGATTTATTATAGAAAGGAAAAAAATATTTAAAAATAAAGTTTTCTTCATGAATCTGGTGGGTATTTGTACCATTTCAATATTTCAGACTAAAGTAAATTACATTAAGGTTCACGGACTATTTAAACTCTTAATACAGGTTCTGCTTGAAATCGGCTATCAAGTATCATCATATTTCAAAATCTTTGCCAAACCGATGTTGTCTGCAACTTAAGATTGAACGACAGTTGTATACAACATTCACACGTCCTAAAGCGGTCAACGTCGGTTTCCATTGCTCATGCTAGCAGAGTTCTAATCAAACGATGGAGCCTCAACGTGACAGCAAAACTGCTTCTAAACGTTGAAATTTTGTATATTAAAAAATAAACCGCATAAAGGAAATTCAATGTACATAATTGTTTTAAAGATAAACACATGTTTTTGTCAGATTAGACATTGTCATTCAGTGTAGCGTGATTTTATAACATTGTCAGTAATTATAATCATGTTTTTTTTTAAAATTAAATTTAACATTGTCAATGTACACATGATTTTGTGAGATTCAACATAAACAGTAAGTCTGTGATTGTAAGTGTACGCCATGACAAATGTTCCGAAGCGTGTCCTCTATCCGAGAGAAAAGTAAGTCCTGGTGAGAAAGCCTGAGGGCGATCCTGTTCCTCGGTGTCCAGAAGGGTCGCCCACAGCAACCAGAACTGACGGGGGTCGAGCAGACCGGTGCCCAAGACTCGCCACCCTGACATCAGCTCTACGGGCCGCCATTTGACCTCTTCCATGTGTGTAAAAAGTCCAGATGCGGCCGCAAAGAAGTCAAGGCCGAGAATTCTTCCTAAGATACCTGTCACAAACGCGTCCTCTACATGACTCGCCGGCACCCACGGAAACACCCGAACAGCGCCGAGGACGACCGGAAATGAAAGGACGTAACCGCATCCTGAAGATACACGAATATAACTGGTGTATTGACTTCCATATCAATGCATAAAACTACATTTGTTGATATCTTATAAAGATTTGATAATGACGAAACTTATTTTGACGTACACTCATCTCAACACATCGCTAGTGGTATGGATATCCATGTATCTTTGCGAAAATAGAACTTTTGACTTACATACCGCCACAAATCGTCTAGTCGACTTGTCTCCTCGGACCATGGCGTTCTAGCCGGCCACATGATTTGTTGTGATTTGTTATTGATTAACTCCAGTATTGGTTGTCGGTGTTTCTGTCTATGCTTTCACGACAGGAATCCTCCTTTCTTTGATTTAAGCTTCAGTTTTTAGGAATTAAATCAGCGAGGTTGTTTCACTAGCCGTGAGCTGTGTTGACAGCCTCCGGTGAAATGTACAACTCCATCCTAACGCCTCTAAATTACCAAAAAGTATCTTACCACCACATGAATGCTTAAATAACTATAAAGCGCCTATTTTTATTCTTCATTACAAATTTAATGATTGTATAAACATATTATACGGAAATAATCCAGCTCTTTCAATCCCCAGAGGTAAAAAGGAAAAAAAAGGTGTGAAACACGTGACTGAACAGGATCTAGACGTAATGCTTTAGAAAACATTGAAACACGAATGAACATTATCTAGCTTTAGGAAGTATTGATTACATGAAGGAACATTATCTAGATACACAGCTTTAGAAAGGATTGAAACACGAATGGCCAATATCTAGATACACAGCTTTAGAAAGGATTGAAACACGAATGGCCATTATCTAGATACACAGCTTTAGAAAGGATTGAAACACGAATGGCCATTATCTAGATACATAGCTTTAGAAAGGATTCAAACGCGAATGACCATTATCTAGATACACAGCTTTAGAAAGGATTCAAACACGAATGACCATTATCTAGACAAACAGCTTTCGAAAGGATTGAAACACGAATGAACATTATCTAGACATACAGTTTAAGGAATTAAAAAAAGATATGAATGAACATGATCTAGCGATACATCTTAAGAGCGGTAAGAAATATCCGAATGGACATGATCTAGAATTACAGTCGGTTTTAAAACTGTAAGAAATACCAGAATGAACATGGTCTAGAAATACAGTTTAAGAACTGTATGAAATACCTTAATGAAAATAATTTAGACATACAATGTAAATTTGTTTTTGTTTACATAGGGATATTGAATAAAAGAAAGAGTTATATGTATATCGTCAAGAATCATGAAAGATATTTGTGTGAAGCCGCATATATTACTAAAACCAAAAATAGATCTATATCAACCTATTGATAAAAATCAATTCTCTGCAATCTTTGCTCAATTTCTTACCTCAAGAGCCGTCTCTCACTTTCTAACTTCCTTTCTAAACCTTTCAATCTCTTTTCTCTCTCTCTCTCTCTCTCTCTCTCTCTCTCTCTCTCTCTCCCTTTCTCTCTCTCTCGCTCTCTCTCTCTCTATTTCTTTCTATGTCTATCTGTCTGCCTGTCCGTCTGTCTGTCTGTCTGTCTGTCTGTCTGTCTGTCTCTCTCTGTCTCTGTCTCTGTCTCTCTCTCTCTCTCTCTCTCTCTCCCTCTCTGTTTCTCTCCCTCTCTCTCTCTTTTTCTCTCTCTTTCTTTCTATGTCTGTTTGTCTGTCTGTCTGTCTGTCTGTTTGTCTGTCTGTCTGTCTGTCTGTCTCTCTCTCTCTCTCTCTCTCTCTCTCTCTCTCTCTCTCTCTCTCTCTCTCTCTCTCTCTCTCTCTCTCTCAGCAAGCTTTCTTTGAACGTTATAACTTTTTGAGCAAAATATACTTGTATGTGGAAATAATGTTATGGCATTTGGTTATCTGAAGATTTGAATTTCGATCTTGCCCATATCCTAATTTTTTTTTTATCTGAAAATTTATGAAAATGTTTGAAAAATAACAGCAAATTGTTGTTCATAGACGTTTTTTAGACAGAAATCTACGATAGAACAAATAGGAAATTAACAACAAAAAAAAAAAAAAAAACAACAAACAAACAAACAAAATAGACAAAAAAGAGAACATTTTTGTATTTATTAAAAAGATAAAATGCACAAGGAAAAAAACATTTTTCAGAGCAATAACTGCTAAAACGATTATATCAACGATGAAAAAAAAAAAACAACCAACAGTGCATCTATTTACATTCCTAACACATGTGTACAAAATCATATCTCACAAGATTTCTTGCACAGATCTGCTCAACCAGCTACTGTTCTGCACATTATACAGATCATACAATGTCAGTCCTGAAAGACCTATCGCGCTTCACCCTATACAGATCATACAAAGTCAGTCCTGAAAGACCTATCGCTATTCACATTATTCAGATCAAACAAAGACAGCCCTGAAAGACCTGCCGCTCTTCACATTATACAGATCTTATAAAGACAGTCTTGGAAGACCTATCGCTGTTCATATTATACAGATCATACAAAGACAATCCTGAAAGACCTATCGCTGTTCACGTTACACAGATCATGCTAAGACATTCCTGAAAGACCTACCGCTATTCACCCTATGCAGATCATACTAGTCATGTCTTTTCAAAGACCTACGTTCTGTATGTAAACTATTTTATATGATTACAATGTAGGCGAATCTAGAAACAGTTTTACTTCAACCTAATTGCAAAAGAATTAAAATTTGTTACATTTGTTTGCTTTTATCATTCTTTGCAACATATCTAAAAAGGAGGGAAAAAGCAACTTTCGCGAGATATCTAAAAATCCGTATGATCTATAGAACTCATTCACCTACGTGCTAAATTTTTCATGGAGTAATGCGGCTGGCGCAGTAATCCTGGTTAGTTTTTGCAACGAAACCATGGCGACGTAGCGCGATACTATTGAAAACGATCCATCAAGTTGTGAACTTACATCATCTGGTAAGTAATTGTACTTTATTCCTAGCAATTTTTGTTTTTGGAAGGACTTCCGAATGGGTACGGTATCTCTATTTCTCTAAAGAGGGCCTTGTTATATCCGAACATAAAGAATTCAATTTTATTAATGCCTCAAGTAAGCGTAAATCATTTTCTAAACATGCGTTACACAAAAAAAAAATCCAAAGGAAACAAACAAACAAAACAAAAACAAAGAAACTAGCACAATATATTCTATATCATATTTCAATATAATAAACCAACGCACCCAATTAGAGGTCCCGCTTTTATTTTATTTATCCATTTCTGATATAGTGATATGTGTCGTCTGCATTGTGCAGCATTTTTACCAGCAACAATGAGTGCTTATTGATAGATCTAGCTCTATGTCGAGTGCCGCCGTATTTCATAAATAAATTTTAAAAATTCCGTCTCTTGAAATAGAACGGTATGTAGTGTAGTAGACAAGTGACTCGCCAATGGTCTGTAAAGTTCTGAGTTCGAAGCCAATTTGCAGGCATTATTTTTTTTTCTTTTTTAATTTTGATTCTGGTCCTTTTTTCGATTTCGTTTAAATTAGTATGTTATTGCTAATATAGTTCTTAAAAACTTTTATAACTATTTGCTATTTAAAGGACCTTTGTCCGAAATATGCGTGTTTTGCGAGAATGTCTGTGCGTGTCAGAACGTAAATTTGTGTGTACATGTGTGTGTTTTCTATTTAAAAAAATAATAAAAGCAAAATTGGCTTTTAATTTTGTGAGCAAACTTAGGTGAAAAGTTTCTCAATGAAAGCTGCGAGATGGAACGATCAGTCTGTATTTCTGATACTCAATGATGCCCTCATTCTTGTTTCCTTGTGCAACTTCCATCACTATCTCATCAAATCTATATCATTACCATCATCAACTTCTTATTATTACTATTACTGGTATCGTTTTGCTCGTAATTTTTTGACGCAGATCCCTCAGACAGTGACATTTGTGTTCTCTGTAACCAGTCCCTGAGAGACGGTCAGAAAACAAACACTGTAACACAAAAAGGTGTTGCTGATCTCCAGAAAGAAAATCGTGCGAGAGATAAAAAAAAGACTTAGTTTTTACCCAGGCCAGATTCTACATACCAAGTGTCGTCATGGCTACTGTAATGAGAATGTTATTAGGCGAGATTTGAAAAGGGAAGAAGAGGAATGGTCAAGTTCAAAGAAAGCCAATCTTCGCTAGTCAACTAGTAAATTTGACTTTGCCAATGACTGCCTACTTTGTGGGAGATCTACTCGAGACCAAAGAAACAAAGGCGATAATTCTGTTTATCAAGTCCGTTCATCGAGCTGTCAGGCTAACTTGGAACTGTTATGTTTGCAACGAGGCTCTGGTGACAAGTGGGCTGAAACGGTGAAAGGCCGTATTGAATATGCCCAGAATTTGCATGCTGCTGATGCAGTCTATCATCAGCAATGTAATATAAATTTCAGAACAGGGAGCAACATTCCAATAAGATTTCAATCACATGGCTCAGAGAGAGAAAACAAGAAAGGACGGCCTGAAGATGAGGATCGACTCACATATTTTTTCAAAGTAGTTTCTTTCCTTAAAGAGAACGGCAACGAGCAGCTGACATTGGTGTGACTTGTGCCAAAAGATGCGGGAGTATTTGGGAGGAGAAGAGCCTTACTCTAAAGAGCACATGAAAAGGAAGTTGATGAAATCTTTGGTTAGTGACATTCTCTTCACAAATACTCAGGGCAAGGATAGTGCTGAAAAAATAATAGACCAATTTTGGAAACAACAAAAAGAAAATGAAACCTCCATAGAAAAGCTCAAGATCATCCACACCGCGGCAAAACTAATCTTAGCAAACGTAAAAGATCTACAGTACTCTAAAGATTTTTATCGCACTGGAGAAGTTGTCGGTGATCTCGACGCAAATATGAATTATTTACCAGCTTCACTCACTTTGTTTCTATATACTTTAATGTGTAAAAAGAAGGAAACCAAATTGAAAACAGCTTCAATTGGTCAAGATATGGTGCAAGCAATGAGGCCAAACATTTTAATACCACCTCTTCAAATTGGAATCGGTGTGCAACTCCACCACCTTCATGGATCTCGGGCTCTTATTGACTTATTGCACAGTCTTGGATTCTGTTTATCATATCATGAAATTCAATGCTTCGAACAACGTGCAGCCTCCAGTCAAGGAACAGATCTTTCAGGTGTAAGTCCCAACAGTTTTATTCAGTTTGTGGCAGAAATATTGACCACAACCTTAGAACACTGGAAGGTTTGGGAACATTCCATGGGATGGGAATCATTGGAGCAGCAACCCCTAGTGATAAGCTCTCCGCGATGATACGCCGAGACACAAGTGTAACTCCACGTCAAACTTCCATCCTTGGTCAGACCCCAAGCCACTTTTACAGTTCATAAAAGACTGACATTTCTATGGAGTATGAAGAGCTTCAGGATTTCAAGTTTGAAGACATCACCAGGAAACTAGACTTATTTATGGAAAGTGTCATGGCCTCTACGAATCGGTTGGTCTGGACTGATGCAAACAGTGTCAGAGGGAAGTTATCCTGGTCAGAGCGCGATCACTTTCTTGACCATGATCGACATGCAGCCCACAAACATGAGTTGCATATATCCCACCCTCCAACTAGCAGACAAATACAAGGTCAAGCCTGTGCTCACATTTGATCAAACTCTTTGGTGGAAAGCTCAGCTTATTGTTGGTAATGAACCTGGTGAGAGTCATTTACATTCTCTCATACGCAGATGAGCCACTTGGGAACCATTGGTCATTTGATGGCAGGGTCTGGATTGCGAGAAGTGATATATGCTCCAGATGCAGTTGCGCATATGCTGTCAGGAAAGGCGGTCGCCAGAGCTGTGAGGGGACAATTTCTCGTTGATTCAGTATTGAATGCCTTAATAGCCTCCAGTGCTTTCGACTTTTCACTCCCGTCAGAAGAAACAGACCCAGCCACAACAGCCACTGGCAACACTCGGGAGAACTGTTCATCACAAGGTGAGAAAATGGAAGGAGACAACACAGGCTCTAAAAACTTTAATTCAGATGAAATGAAAAATAATTTTAATGATTCAGGTATTTCATGTTGTCTCCAGCTTTTTGATGAAATAGTGAAGAAAGAGGTATCTGCAGAAGTTTTAGCCTTAAGTCAAGAACTTGACTCCATAGAAGCAAAATTTAGCTGAAACAAAATCGAAGCCTCTAAATAGTCGCACATCACGTCTTTGGCTTCAATATATGGAGATGCTAGATATACTGAGAAGATTCATCAAGGGGGAAAGAACAGGAAACTGGAACCTACATCTGCATTCCATGAAAGAAATTCTCCCTTACCTTGCTGCCTCTGGGCACTCTCTGTATGCTTAATCAGTGTACATTTACCTCCAGCAGATGCAGACACTACAGGAACGGCACCCAGAAGTATTCAGCGCCTACTCAGTTATGTATCATGTTTTACGTAGGAGTAACCGCTTTCGGGCCGAACTATCTACAGATCTTGTCATTAAGCAGACACTGATGCGGACTGTCAAGTCTGTTGGAGGACTTACCGGTGGCAGGGGTATGGGTGACTCACAAACAACACAGTGGCTTCTGTCTCGACCAGCCTGTGCTGGTATGAACTCAGCTATGCTAGCAGTTACAGGCAAAGAGAGTGCAACAAGCAACCAGCTTGCAGAATCTTCAAACTCGAGACTAAGGAGGGATAATAAGACTATGCGATGTCCGTTGAATTTTCTTCTTCCAAGAAATCCATTTGCTTGTGATGAAACTTTGCGCAGCATCAGCATTGGTGTAACAGAAGACCAGACAGCAAACGCAGACAGAGCCAACGAGGTGGCACATACCATTCTTGAGTCCATGAGGAACACTGATGTCAAGGATTATACATTTAGGAAAAAAGTGCAAGTAGTTTCCATGGGAGTCAAAGCTTCTGCCAAAGTTGATGGTAAAGCTCTTCAGGTAGACCCTCAACTTTTATTTCAACGCCTTGTAACGGTAGCAAATGGCCTGTCGGAGGAACTAGATTTGCCTTCATTGTTTGAGTATGAACTTAGCTTCCCTCCAGCAGCTTTGTTTGAATCATCAAGTTTGCTGAGAGAAGCGAACAAGGCAAAATTGGCTGACGCTCTTGTATTAGCAGCATCCCTAGAGTCTGAACAGGACATTGAGCTGACAAGCGATATTGAATATGTTCTTTATGGTGGCTCTCTTCTACATAGAATTCCCTGGAGATCGAGTGACACATTTGCAACAACAGACCAAACCTATGTTGAGTACGTCCAAAGAATGCCCCGAATTATCTTTGACGGCTACATCAATGGGCCATCTACCAAAGATGTTACTCATTTGCGGCGTTTATGTGGAGTGATTTGACCCACCATCAGCTTTAATCCAAAAATGATTGGCCGTGCCAGGAAAGAACATATTCTAGCCAACCCCAACAATAAGCAGGCGTTTGTGCAGTACTTGGGTGACCTGCTAGAGAAAGGCGGATGTCAGGTTCTGCATGCACAAAAGGATGCAGATACCCTCATTGTCAGTAATGCGGTTTCATGTGCAGTCAACAAAAGAACAATTGTCACGGGGGAAGACACAGATCTGCGTGCGCTGCTGCTACACCATGCAGATATACGCAGCAGGCCGATTGCTCTGAAATCCGAATCAAAGACCAAAAAACACAAGCAAATAGACCTACTGTCAAAGAAAACTCGTTTTGGACCTCTTATCTGCCATGTTCTTCAATTTCTTCATTCCATAAATGGATGTGACACGACTTAATTGCCCTTGAGAAAAATCAAAACTGATGCAGATTTTAAGACAGCTGTGAAGACTTTCTTCACAAAAGGAAAAAGTGCAGCAGACGTCATTGCATAAGGGGAGAAAGCACTGATTTCCCTCTATGGAAGACGAGCGGGGAACTAACTGGACATGCTGCGTTACAAGTGTTTCTGGGAGAAGGTGACATCCAGCATAACCACCTTTCAAGTACTTTCCCTGCCTCCAACTTCAGCGGCAGCGAAGTACCACAGTCTGCGTGTGTATCTACAAGCGCAGGTAATCTTCATTTAATATCCTTCCCTTTCTGTGTCTGTCTGTAGTTTCGCCCTTGCCAAGGCCTATACATGAACTTCCTTCCCCTTTACCCCTCTCTCTCTCTCTCTCTCTCTCTCTCTCTCTCTCTCTCTCTCTCTCTCTCTCTCTCTCTCTCTCTCTCTCTCTCTCTCTCTCTCTCTCTCTCTCTCTCTCTCTCTCTCTCTCTCTCTCTCTCTCTCTCTCTCTCTCTCTCTCTCTCTCTCTCTCTCTCTCTCTCTCTCTCTCTCTCTGGGGTCTAAAAGAAAATAGGCACATATACGGAACGAATAAAAAGAAACCACACAATTATAGATTTAATATATAAACGTTTGGCCTTTAATGTGACTTCATCAAAATGTGTATAGGAGAAACTGACCATAACAGTTACGTTATACAAAACATTGGGAGCTCCCCCGTAGTTATAAAGTTGTGTGCCTATTTTCTTTTATACCCGGTTATACTATTTACAGACACACACGCGTCCTTCTGTATCATTCATAATTATCAAATTGTCCTCCAAGTGTGGTGTTTTTTTCTTGTTCTATTTGGGCTTCTCTCTCTCTCTCTCTCTCTCTCTCTCTCTCTCTCTCTCTCTCTCTCTCTCTCTCTCTCTCTCTCTCTCTCTCTCTCTCTCTCTCTCTCTCTCTCTCTCTGTGCCTTGTGTTTGTATGAGAGTGTGTTTGAGTGTGAATGTTTGTGTATGTGCCTGTTTCTGTGTGTAGAAGTTGACTGTTGTTTTATTTGTTTTTTAGGACTGGATTGACACAATTTGTGATCTGTCGCCTGAAATGTGGGGAGGGCAGTTATCTTCTGGCAGAGTGGATCCATGTACAACGGATCATTGACCCGCTCCAGAACTTCTGTTGAAAATGATTCGCTGCAATTGCAAGTCAGACTGTCGGTCAAAGCGTTGCACGTGCAGAAAACCTAGTCTAGAGTGTTCCCTAGCCTGTGGAGAGTGCAAAGGAATCAGCAGCTGTAACTCTCCTTCCCCTGAGTCTCTTGCTGACTGTGACGATTAGATGGCAAATAGATCGTATGATATGGGCAACATAATTAGTATTTTCATGAAATTAGATTTATCTCACCAAGAGCTTTCAAACTAGAAGTTACATGGTGGTGTTTTGATACGTTTTAGATTTTTCTTTAATCCGTTAGCTGTGATGACGTCATTTTGCTGAATTTGACAACCTTGCGGCGTTTCTATCACCCTCCTTTTTTAAGATGTTTTATATTTGATAGTCAAACGATTGACCATAAAATCAAAACTTTTGCAATTAAGTTGAAATTTGGGGATTTTATGACATTTATGGACTCTTCTAAAATCATTGCTTTTCTGTCTTTGTTTGTGTGTCACAGAGACCATTCGTGCGTATTTAGTGGCCGTAGAATCGGTAGAAGGCTCTCCAGATGTAAGCTAGACTTGTTGCTTTGCCTCGGGAAGGGCCAACATATCCAAACACTCTGTTGGCCGAGACCATGTCACAGACGTGCCAGCTAGTCTTGTTACACTGGCCGAACACTTGATGATCCATTACGTCAAAGAACTCCAAGGCTAGAGGAACGCCCAGGATTCCTGTGACGAAGTAGTCTGCTCCCAAGAAAGTGGACACATGGTTACCGGCGAAGTAAGGTGCGATCTCTGTTATCTGGGCCAGCGCGGCGGACGAGAGAGCATAGTTACAGCCTGCCTCGCCGCAAGAAGAGGAAATGAGTGGAGATATGAAGACAGATAATTACAAGATAAATTAGCAGAGGAAAACATGCCCTAGTACTTGCATGGAACCTTTCGTTCAGTTTTTTTTTTACTTAAGATCTACCATGTAGCTAAACAGAAAGCTATACACAAGTTGAGCCTAACTGCCGAACATAATCAATAGAAGTCTGGAAAGAAAAAGAACTATCTTAGCTGATTTTTAGTAATTCAAGCAAAACAATATTGAAATCGGGGAGCGAGAAAGTGCAAACATTGAGTAAACGATAAATTTAGTGCTACATTTTGTTGTCTTTTTAAACTCACACCGAGATCCAATTTTTTAATGGCTAAATTTATATTCAGATGAAAGCCTCCGCTCAATTATCTGTAAACAGTGATTCTAACCTTACTGAAATAACAGAATGCTATTGAGTCTAGCACTGGAGATTTCTATCTTCAGGCTTTAGTAAGTAGGCTATGTAGGCAGAGCAATAATGTAGTCTCAATTCGTGCATATCGCACCTATATGGAATTCTTCCCTCTATCTTTTCCAAATCCTGGTCATGATTGCAGATATGATACAGTCTAAAAACAGTACTCGATGCTGCTGTGTATAAAGATATGATACAGTCTACAAACAGTGCTCGTTGCTGCTGTGTATAAAGATATGATACAGTCTACAAGCAGTGCTCGTTGCTGCTGTGTATAAAGATATGATACAGTCTACAAACAGTACTCGATGCTGCTGTGTATAAAGATATGATACAGTCTACAAACAGTGCTCGATGCTGCTGTGTATAAAGATATGATACAGTCTACAAACAGTGCTCGTTGCTGCTGTGTATAAAGATATGATACAGCCTACAAACAGTACTCGATACTGCTGTGTATAAATATATGATGCAGTCTACAAAAAGTGCTCGATGCTGCTGTTTTTAAAGATAAACAATCTACAAACAGAGCACGATTCTGCTTTGTAAAGACGTATGATACAGTCTACAAAGAGTGCTCGATGTTGCTGTGTATAAAGATATGATACAGTCTACAAGCAGTTTTTGATGAGGTTGTGTATAAAGATATGATGCAGTCTGCAAACAGTGTTCGATGTTGCTGTGTATAAAGATATGATACAGTCTACCAACAGTGTTTGATCCTTCTGTGTATAAAGATATAATATAGTGTAAAAACTGTGTTTAATGCTTCTGTGTGTAAAGATATGATACAATCTACAAACAGTGTTTGATACTGCTGTGTATATAGATATGATGCAGTCTAAAAACAGTGTTTGATGCTGCTGTGTATAGAGATATCATACAGTCTACAAACAGTGTTTGATGATGCTGTGTATAAAGATATGATACAGTCTACAAACAGTGTTTGGTGCTGCTGTGTATAAAGACATAACACACTCTACAAACAATGTTTGGTGCTGCTGTGTATAAAGACATAACACAGTCTACAAAAAGTGTTTGATGCTGCTGTGTATAAAGATATGATACAGTCTACAAACAGTTTTTGGTGCTGCTGTGTATAAGCATACGATACAGTCTACAAACAATTTGTGACGCTGCTGTGTATAAAGATATGATACAAAGTACAAACAGTGTTTGATCCTTCTGTGATTAGAGATATGATACAGTATACAAACAGTGTTTGATGCTGCTGTGTGTAGACATATAATACTATCTATTCACAGTGTTTAATACTGCTGTGTATAAAGATATGATAAAGTCTACAAACAGTAATTGACGCTCTGTGTATAAAGATATGATACAGTCTATAAATAAAGTTTTCTTTTTTGGGGAATAAAGATATGATACAGTCCACAAACAGTAGTAGAGGCTCTCTGTATAAGGATATGATACAGTCTACAAACAGTGTTTTATGCTGCTGTGTATAAAGATATGATACAGTCTACAAACAGTGTTTGATGCTGTTGTGAATAAAGTTATGATACACTCCACAAAAAGTAATTGACGCTCTGTGTATAGGAACATTATACACTCTACAAACAGTGTTTGATGCTTCTGTGTATAAAGATATGAAACAGTCTACAAACAGTGTTCGATGCTGCTGTTTATAAAGAAATGATACAGTCTACAAACAGTGTTTGATGCTGCTGTGTGTAAAGAAATGATACAGTCTACAAACAGTGTTTGATGCTGCTGTGAATAAAGATGTGATATAGTCTATAAACAGTGTTTGATGCTGCTGTGAATAAAGATGTGATACAGTCTACAAACAGTGCTCGATTCTGCTGTGAATAAAGATGTGATACAGTCTACAAACAGTGTTTGATGCTGCTGTGTATAGAGATATGATACAGTCTACAAACAGTGTTTGATGCTGCTGTGTGTAACGAAATGATACAGTCCACAAACAGTAAATGAGGATCTGTGTATAAGGATATGATACAGTCTAAAACCAGTGTTAGATGCTACTGTCTCAAAAGATATGATACAGTCTATAAACAGTGTTAAATGCTGCTGTGTAAAAAGGTATGATACTGTCTACAAACAGTGTTAGATGCTGCTGTGTAAAAAGATATCACACAGTCTATAAACAATGCTCGATGTTGCTGTGTTTAAAGATGTACAGTGTACCAAATGACCTGGATTCAACTTTGTAAACAGGTATGATACAGTCTACAAAGAATGTTTGATGCTGCGGTGTATAAAGATTCGATACTATCTACAAACAAACCTCGAAGCTGCGTGTATAAAGATATGATATAGTCTACAAACTGTGTTTGATGTTTCTGTGTGTAACGATATAATACAATCTACAAAAAGTGTGTGATACTGCTGTGTATAGAGATATAATACAATCTACAAAGAGTGCTCGATTCTGCTGTGAATAAAGATATGATACAGTCTACAAACTGTGTTTGATGCTGCTGTGTATAGAAATATGATACAGTCTTCAAACACTGCTCGATTCTGCTGTGAATAAAGATGTGATACAGGCTACAAACAATGCTTGATGCTGCTGTGAATAAAGAATTGATACAGTCAGCAAACAGTGTTTGATTCTGCTGTGTATAGAGATATGATACATTCTAGAAACAGTGTTCGATTCTCCTGTGTATAAAGATAACACAGTCTACAAACATTGTTTGGTGCTGCTGTGTTTAAAGATATGATACAGTCTACAAACAGTTTTCGATGCTGCTTTCTATAAAGATATGATGCAGTCTACAAACAGTGCTTGGTGTTGCTGTGTTTTAAGATATGATACAGTCTACAAACAGTAATTGGTGCTGCTGTGTATAAAGACATAACACAGTCTACAAACAGTGTTTGGTGCTGCTGTGTTTAAAGATATGATACAGTCTACACACAGTGTTCGATGCTTCTTGTATAAAGATATGATACAGTCTACAAACAGTGTTTGGTGCTGCCGTCTAAAAAAACATAACACAGTCTACAAACAGTGTTTGGTGCTGCTGTGTATAAAGACATAACACAGTGTACAAACAGTGTTTGATGCTGCTGTATGTAAAGATATGATACAGTCTACAAACAGTTTTTGGTGCTGCTGTGTATAAAGACATAACACAGTCTACAAACAGTGTTTGGTGCTGCTGTGTATAAGCATAGGATACAGTCTACAAACAATTTGTGATGCTGCTGTGTATAAAGATATGATACAAAGTACAAACAGTGTTTGATCCTTCTGTGATTAGAGATATGAAACAGTATACAAACAGTGTTTGATGCTGCTGTGTATAGACATATAATACTGTCTATTCATAGTGTTTAATGCTGCTGTGTATAAAGATATGATAAAGTCTACAAACAGTAATTGACGCTCTGTGTATAAAGATATGATACAGTCTATAAATAAAGTTTTCTTTTTTGGGGAATAAAGATATGATACAGTCCACAAACAGTAGTAGAGGCTCTCTGTATAAGGATATGATACAGTCTACAAACAGTGTTTTATGCTGCTGTGTATAAAGATATGATACAGTCTACAAACAGTGTTTGATGCTGTTGTGAATAAAGTTATGATACACTCCACAAAAAGTAATTGACGCTCTGTGTATAGGAACATTATACACTCTACAAACAGTGTTTGATGCTTCTGTGTATAAAGATATGAAACAGTCTACAAACAGTGTTCGATGCTGCTGTTTATAAAGAAATGATACAGTCTACAAACAGTGTTTGATGCTGCTGTGTGTAAAGAAATGATACAGTCTACAAACAGTGTTTGATGCTGCTGTGAATAAAGATGTGATATAGTCTATAAACAGTGTTTGATGCTGCTGTGAATAAAGATGTGATACAGTCTACAAACAGTGCTCGATTCTGCTGTGAATAAAGATGTGATACAGTCTACAAACAGTGTTTGATGCTGCTGTGTATAGAGATATGATACAGTCTACAAACAGTGTTTGATGCTGCTGTGTGTAACGAAATGATACAGTCCACAAACAGTAAATGAGGATCTGTGTATAAGGATATGATACAGTCTAAAACCAGTGTTAGATGCTACTGTCTCAAAAGATATGATACAGTCTATAAACAGTGTTAAATGCTGCTGTGTAAAAAGGTATGATACTGTCTACAAACAGTGTTAGATGCTGCTGTGTAAAAAGATATCACACAGTCTATAAACAATGCTCGATGTTGCTGTGTTTAAAGATGTACAGTGTACCAAATGACCTGGATTCAACTTTGTAAACAGGTATGATACAGTCTACAAAGAATGTTTGATGCTGCGGTGTATAAAGATTCGATACTATCTACAAACAAACCTCGAAGCTGCGTGTATAAAGATATGATATAGTCTACAAACTGTGTTTGATGTTTCTGTGTGTAAAGATATAATACAATCTACAAAAAGTGTGTGATACTGCTGTGTATAGAGATATAATACAATCTACAAAGAGTGCTCGATTCTGCTGTGAATAAAGATATGATACAGTCTACAAACTGTGTTTGATGCTGCTGTGTATAGAAATATGATACAGTCTTCAAACACTGCTCGATTCTGCTGTGAATAAAGATGTGATACAGGCTACAAACAATGCTTGATGCTGCTGTGAATAAAGAATTGATACAGTCAGCAAACAGTGTTTGATTCTGCTGTGTATAGAGATATGATACATTCTAGAAACAGTGTTCGATTCTCCTGTGTATAAAGATAACACAGTCTACAAACATTGTTTGGTGCTGCTGTGTTTAAAGATATGATACAGTCTACAAACAGTTTTCGATGCTGCTTTCTATAAAGATATGATGCAGTCTACAAACAGTGCTTGGTGTTGCTGTGTTTTAAGATATGATACAGTCTACAAACAGTAATTGGTGCTGCTGTGTATAAAGACATAACACAGTCTACAAACAGTGTTTGGTGCTGCTGTGTTTAAAGATATGATACAGTCTACAAACAGAGTTCGATGCTGCTTTGTATAAAGATGTGATACAGTCTACAAACAGTGTTTGGTGCTGCTGTGTATAAAGACATAACACAGTCTACAAACAGTGTTTGGTGCTGCTGTGTATAAAGACATAACACAGTCTACAAACAGTGTTTGATGCTGCTGTGTATAAAGATATGATACAGTCTACAAACAGTTTTTGGTGCTGCTGTGTATAAAGACATAACACAGTCTACAAACAGTGTTTGGTGCTGCTGTGTATAAGCATAGGATACAGTCTACAAACAATTTGTGATGCTGCTGTGTATAAAGATATGATACAAAGTACAAACAGTGTTTGATCCTTCTGTGATTAGAGATATGAAACAGTATACAAACAGTGTTTGATGCTGCTGTGTATAGACATATAATACTGTCTATTCATAGTGTTTAATGCTGCTGTGTATAAAGATATGATAAAGTCTACAAACAGTAATTAACGCTCTGTGTATAAAGATATGATACAGTCTACAAACAGTGTTTTATGCTGCTGTGTATAAAGATATGATACAGTCTACAAACAGTGTTTTATGCTGTTATGAATGAAGTTATGAAACGGTCTACAAACAGTAATTGAGGCTGTGTGTATAAAGATATGATACAGTCTACAAACAGTAATTGACGCTCTGTGTATAAGGATATGATACAGTCTACAAACAGTAATTGACGCTCTGTGTATAAAGATATGATACAGTCTACAAACAGTAATTGACACTCTGTGTATAAGGATATGATACAGTCTACAAACAGTGTTTTATGCTGCTGTGTATAAAGATATGATACAGTGTACAAACAGTAATTGACGCTCTGTGTATAAAGATATGATACAGTCTATAAATAAAGTTTTCTTTTTTGGGGAATAAAGATATGATACAGTCCACAAACAGTAGTAGAGGCTCTCTGTATAAGGATATGATACAGTCTACAATCAGTGTTTTATGCTGCTGTGTATAAAGATATGATACAGTCTACAAACAGTGTTTGATGCTGTTGTGAATAAAGTTATGATACACTCCACAAAAAGTAATTGACGCTCTGTGTATAGGAACATTATACACTCTACAAACAGTGTTTGATGCTTCTGTGTATAAAGATATGAAACAGTCTACAAACAGTGTTCGATGCTGCTGTTTATAAAGAAATGATACAGTCTACAAACAGTGTTTGATGCTGCTGTGTGTAAAGAAATGATACAGTCTACAAACAGTGTTTGATGCTGCTGTGTATAGAGATATGATACATTCTACAAACAGTGCTCGATTCTGCTGTGAATAAAGGTGTGATACAGTCTACAAACAGTGTTTGATGCTGCTGTGAATAAAGATGTGATACAGTCTACAAACAGTGTTTGATGTTGCTGTGAATAAAGATATGATATAGTCTATAAACAGTGTTTGATGCTGCTGTGAAGAAAGATGTGATACAGTCTACAAACAGTGCTCGATTCTGCTGTGAATAAAGATGTGATACAGTCTACAAACAGTGTTTGATGCTGCTGTGTATAGAGATATGATACAGTCTACAAACAGTGTTTGATGCTGCTGTGTGTAACGAAATGATACAGTCCACAAACAGTAAATGAGGATCTGTGTATAAGGATATGATACAGTCTAAAACCAGTGTTAGATGCTACTGTCTAAAAAGATATGATACAGTCTACAAACAGTGTTAAATGCTGCTGTGTAAAAAGGTATGATACTGTCTACAAACAGTGTTAGATGCTGCTGTGTAGAAAGATATCACACGGTCTATAAACAATGCTCGATGTTGCTGTGTTTAAAGATGTACAGTGTACCAAATGACCTGGATTCAACTTTGTAAACAGGTATGATACAGTCTACAAAGAATGTTTGATGCTGCGGTGTATAAAGATTCGATACTATCTACAAACAAACCTCGAAGCTGCGTGTATAAAGATATGATATAGTCTACAAACTGTGTTTGATGTTTCTGTGTGTAAAGATATAATACAATCTACAAAAAGTGTGTGATACTGCTGTGTATAGAGATATGATACAATCTACAAAGAGTGCTCGATTCTGCTGTGAATAAAGATATGATACAGTCTACAAACTGTGTTTGATGCTGCTGTGTATAGAGATATGATACAGTCTTCAAACACTGCTCGATTCTGCTGTGAATAAAGATGTGATACAGGCTACAAACAATGCTTGATGCTGCTGTGAATAAAGAATTGATACAGTCTACAAACAGTGTTTGATACTGCTGTGTATAGAGATATGATACAGTCTTCAAACAGTGCTCGATTCTGCTCTATATAAAGATATGATACAGTCTACAAACAGTGTTTGATGCTACTGTGTGTAAAGAAATGATACAGTCAGCAAACAGTGTTTGAAACTGCTGTGTATAGAGATATGATACATTCTAGAAACAGTGCTCGATTCTCCTGTGTATAAAGATAACACAGTCTACAAACATTGTTTGGTGCTGCTGTGTTTAAAGATATGATACAGTCTACAAACAGTTTTCGATGCTGCTTTCTATAAAGATATGATGCAGTCTACAAACAGTGCTTGGTGCTGCTGTGTTTTAAGATATGATACAGTCTACAAACAGTTTTCGATGCTGCTTTCTATAAAGATATGATGCAGTCTACAAACAGTGCTTGGTGCTGCTGTGTTTTAAGATATGATACAGTCTACAAACAGTGTTTGGTGCTGCCGTCTATAAAAACATAACACAGTCTACAAACAGTGTTTGGTGCTGCTGTGTTTAAAGATATGATACAGTCTACAAACAGTGTTTGATGCTGCTGTATGTAAAGATATGATACAGTCTACAAACAGTTTTTGGTGCTGCTGTGTATAAAGACATAACACAGTCTACAAACAGTGTTTGGTGCTGCTGTGTATAAGCATAGGATACAGTCTACAAACAATTTGTGATGCTGCTGTGTATAAAGATATGATACAAAGTACAAACAGTGTTTGATCCTTCTGTGATTAGAGATATGAAACAGTATACAAACAGTATTTGATGCTGCTGTGTATAGACATATAATACTTTCTATTCATAGTGTTTAATGCTGCTGTGTATAAAGATATGAGAAAGTCTACAAACAGTAATTGACGCTCTGTGTATAAAGATATGATACAGTCTACAAACAGTGTTTTATGCTGCTGTGTATAAAGATATGATACAGTCTACAAACAGTGTTTTATGCTGCTGTGTATAAAGATATGATACAGTCTACAAACAGTGTTTTATGCTGCTGTGTATAAAGATATGATACAGTCTACAAACAGTGTTTTATGCTGTTATGAATGAAGTTATGATACGGTCTACAAACAGTAACTGAGGCTGTGTGTATAAAGATATGATACAGTCTACAAACAGTAATTGACGCTCTGTGTATAAGGATATAATACAGTCTACAAACAGTAATTGACGCTCTGTGTATAAAGATATGATACAGTCTACAAACAGTAATTGACACTCTGTGTATAAGGATATGATACAGTCTACAAACAGTGTTTTATGCTGCTGTATATAAAGATATGATACAGTGAACAAACAGTAATTGACGCTCTGTGTATAAAGATATGATACAGTCTATAAATAAAGTTTTCTTTTTTGGGGAATAAAGATATGATACAGTCCACAAACAGTAGTAGAGGCTCTCTGTATAAGGATATGATACAGTCTACAAACAGTGTTTTATGCTGCTGTGTATAAAGATATGATACAGTCTACAAACAGTGTTTGATGCTGTTGTGAATAAAGTTATGATACACTCCACAAAAAGTAATTGACGCTCTGTGTATAGGAACATTATACACTCTACAAACAGTGTTTGATGCTTCTGTGTATAAAGATATGAAACAGTCTACAAACAGTGTTCGATGCTGCTGTTTATAAAGAAATGATACAGTCTACAAACAGTGTTTGATGCTGCTGTGTGTAAAGAAATGATACAGTCTACAAACAGTGTTTGATGCTGCTGTGTATAGAGATATGATACATTCTACAAACAGTGCTCGATTCTGTTGTGAATAAAGATGTGATACAGTCTACAAACAGTGTTTGATGCTGCTGTGAATAAAGATGTGATACAGTCTACAAACAGTGTTTGATGTTGCTGTGAATAAAGATATGATATAGTCTATAAACAGTGTTTGATGCCGCTGTGAATAAAGATGTGATACAGTCTACAAACAGTGCTCGATTCTGCTGTGAATAAAGATGTGATACAGTCTACAAACAGTGTTTGATGCTGCTGTGTATAGAGATATGATACAGTCTACAAACAGTGTTTGATGCTGCTGTGTGTAACGAAATGATACAGTCCACAAACAGTAAATGAGGATCTGTGTATAAGGATATGATACAGTCTAAAACCAGTGTTAGATGCTACTGTCTAAAAAGATATGATACAGTCTACAAACAGTGTTAAATGCTGCTGTGTAAAAAGGTATGATACTGTCTACAAACAGTGTTAGATGCTGCTGTGTAGAAAGATATCACACTGTCTATAAACAATGCTCGATGTTGCTGTGTTTAAAGATCTACAGTGTACCAAATGACCTGGATTCAACTTTGTAAACAGGTATGATACAGTCTACAAAGAATGTTTGATGCTGCGGTGTATAAAGATATGATACAGTCTACAAACAGTAATTGACACTCTGTGTATAAGGATATGATACAGTCTACAAACAGTGTTTTATGCTGCTGTGTATAAAGATATGATACAGTCTACAAACAGTGTTTGATGCTGTTGTGAATAAGGTTATGATACAGTCTACAAACAGTAATTGACGCTCTGTGTATAAAGATATGATACAGTCTACAAACAGCAATTGACGCTCAGTGTATAAGGATATGATACAGTCTACAAACAGTGTTTTATGCTGCTGTGTATAAAGATATGATGCAGTCTACAAACAGTGTTTGATGCTGTTGTGAATGAAGTTATGATACACTCCACAAAAGGTAATTGAGGCTGTGTGTATAAGAACATTATACACTCTACAAACAGTGTTTGATGCTTCTGTGTAAAAAGAAATGATACAGTCTACAAACACTGTTTGATGCTGCTGTGTATAAAGATATGAAACAGTCTACAAATAGTGTTCGATGCTTCTCTGTATAAAGAAATTATACATTCTACAAACAGTGTTTGATGCTTCTGTGTATAAAGAAATGATACAGTCTACAAACAGTCTTTGATGCTTCTGTGTATAAAGATATGAAACAGTGTACAAACAGTGTTCGATGCTTCGGTGTAAAAAGATATGAAGCAGTCTACAAGCAGTGTTCGATGCTTCTGTGTATATAGATATGAAACAGTCAACAAAAAGTGTTCGATGCTTCTGTGTATAAAGATATGATACAGTCTACAAACAGTGTTCGATGCTTCAGTGTATAAAGAAATGAAACAGTGTACAAACAGTGTTTGATGCTTCTGTGTATAAAGATATGAAACAGTCCACAAACAGTGTTCGATGCTTCTGTGTATAAAGATATGAAACAGTCTACAAACAGTGTTGGATTCTTCTGTGTATAAAAATAATATACAGTCTACAAACAGTCTTAGATCCTTTTGTGTAAGAAGAAATGAAACAGTGTACAAACAGTGTTAGGTGCTTCTGTGCATAAAGATATGATACATTCTACAAACAGTGTTCGATGCTTCTGTGTATAAAGAAATGAAACAATCTACAAACAGTGTTTGATGCTTCTGTGTATAAAGAAATGATACAGTCTACAAACAGTGTTTGGTGCTTCTGTGTATAAAGATATGAAACAGTCTACAAACAGTGTTCGATGCTCCTGTGTATAAAGAAATGATACAGTCTACAAACAGTGTTTGATGCTTCTGAGTATAAAGATATGAAACAGTGTACAATCAGTGTTCGATGCTTCTGTGTATAAAGAAATGATACTGTCAACAAACAGTGTTTGAAGCTGCTGTGTGTAAAGAAATGATACAGTCCACAAACAGTAAATGAGGATCTGTGTATAAGGATATGATGCAGTCTACATCCAGTGTTACATGTTACTGTCTAAAAAGATATGATACAGTCTACAAACAGTGTTAAATGCTGCTGTCTAAAAAGGTATGATACTGTCTACAAACAGTGTTAGATGCTGCTGTGTAGAAAGATATCACACAGTCTATAAACAATGTTCGATGTTGCTGTGTTTAAAGATGTACAGTGAACCAAATGATCTGTATTCAACTTTGTAAACAGGTATAATACAGTCTACAAAGAATGTTTGATGCTGCAGTATATAAAGATTCGATACTGTCTACAAACAAAGCTCGAAGCTGCGTGTATAAAGATATGATATAGTCTACAGTGTTTGATGCTGCTGTGTATAGAGATATGATACAGTCTACAAAAAGTGTTTGATGCTGCTGTGTATAGAGATATGATACAGTCAACAAACAGTGTTTGATGCTGCTGTGTATAAAGATGTGATACAGTCTACAAACAGTGTCTGATGCTGCTGTGTATAAAGAAATGATACAGTCAAAAACTGTGTTCGATGCTTTTTTGTATAAAGATATGAAACTGAGTACAAACAGTGTTCGATGCTTCTGTGTATAAAGAAATGATACAGACTACAAACAGTGTTTGATGCCTCTGTGTATAAAGATATGAAACAGTCTACAAACAGTGTTCGATGCTTCGGTGTATAAAGATATAAAACAGTCTACAAACAATGTTCGATGCTTCTGTGTATAAAGAAATGATACAGACTACAAACAGTGTTTGATGCTGTTGTGAATATAGTTATGATACACTCCACAAAAAGTAATTGAGGCTGTGTGTATAAGAACATTATACACTCTACAAACAGTGTTTGATGCTTCTGTGTATAAAGATATAAAACAGTCTACAAACAGTGTTCGATGCTGCTGTGTATAAAGAAATGATCCAGTCTACAAACAGTGTTCGATGCTGCTGTGTATAAAGATATGAAACAGTCTACAAACAGTGTTCGATGCTTCTGTATATAAAGAAATGGTACATTCTACAAACAGTGTTTGATGCTTCTGTGTATAAAGAAATGATACAGTCTACAAACTTTGTTTGATGCTTCTGTGTATAAAGATATGAAACAGTGTACGTACAGTGTTCGATGCTTCTGTGTATAAAGATATGAAACAGTCTACAAACAGTGTTCGATGCTTCTGTGTATAAAGATATGATACAGTCTACAAACAGTGTTCGATGCTTCTGTGTATAAAGAAATGAAACAGTGTACAAACAGTGTTCGATGCTTCTGTGTATAAAGATATGAAACAGTCTACAAACAGTGTTCGATGCTTCTGTGTATAAAGAAATGATACAGCCTACAAACAGTGCTTGGTGCTTCTGTGTATAAAGAAATGATACAGTCTACAAACAGTGTTCGATAATTCTGTGTATAAAGAAATGATACAGTCTACAAACAGTGTTTGATGCTGGTGTGTGTAAAGAAATGATACAGTCCACAAACAGTAAATGAGGATCTGTGTATAAGGATATGATACAGTCTACAACCAGTGTTAGATGCTTCTGTGTAAAAAGATATGATACAGTCTACAAACAGTGTTAAATGTTGCTGTGTAAAAAGGTATGATACTGTCTACAAACAGTGTTAGATGCTGCTGTGTAGAAAGATATCACACAGTCTATAAACAATGCTCGATATTGCTGTGTTTAAAGATGTACAGTGTACCAAATGACATGGATTCAACTTTGTAAAAAGGTATGATACAGTCTACAAAGAATGTTTGATGCTGCGGTGTATAAAGATTCGATACTGTCTACAAACAAAGCTCGAAGCTTCGTGTATAAAGATATGATATAGTCTACAAACTGTGTTTGATGTTTCTGTGTGTAAAGATATGATACAATATACAAAATGTGTGTGATACTGCTGTGTATAGAGATATGATACAATCTACAAACAGTGCTCAATTCTGCTGTGAATAAAGATATGATACAGTCTACAAACTGTGTTTGATGCTGCTGTGAATAAAGATGTGATACAGTCTACAAACAGTGTTTGATGCTGCTGTGAATAAAGATGTGATACAGTCTACAAACAGTGTTTGATGTTGCTGTGAATAAAGATATGATATAGTCTATAAACAGTGTTTGATGCCGCTGTGAATAAAGATGTGATACAGTCTACAAACAGTGCTCGATTCTGCTGTGAATAAAGATGTGATACAGTCTACAAACAGTGTTTGATGCTGCTGTGTATAGAGATATGATACAGTCTACAAACGGTGTTTGATGCTGCTGTGTGTAACGAAATGATACAGTCCACAAACAGTAAATGAGGATCTGTGTATAAGGATATGATACAGTCTAAAACCAGTGTTAGATGCTACTGTCTAAAAAGATATGATACAGTCTACAAACAGTGTTAAATGCTGCTGTGTAAAAAGGTATGATACTGTCTACAAACAGTGTTAGATGCTGCTGTGTAGAAAGATATCACACTGTCTATAAACAATGCTCGATGTTGCTGTGTTTAAAGATCTACAGTGTACCAAATGACCTGGATTCAACTTTGTAAACAGGTATGATACAGTCTACAAAGAATGTTTGATGCTGCGGTGTATAAAGATATGATACAGTCTACAAACAGTAATTGACACTCTGTGTATAAGGATATGATACAGTCTACAAACAGTGTTTTATGCTGCTGTGTATAAAGATATGATACAGTCTACAAACAGTGTTTGATGCTGTTGTGAATAAGGTTATGATACAGTCTACAAACAGTAATTGACGCTCTGTGTATAAAGATATGATACAGTCTACAAACAGCAATTGACGCTCAGTGTATAAGGATATGATACAGTCTACAAACAGTGTTTTATGCTGCTGTGTATAAAGATATGATGCAGTCTACAAACAGTGTTTGATGCTGTTGTGAATGAAGTTATGATACACTCCACAAAAAGGTAATTGAGGCTGTGTGTATAAGAACATTATACACTCTACAAACAGTGTTTGATGCTTCTGTGTAAAAAGAAATGATACAGTCTACAAACACTGTTTGATGCTGCTGTGTATAAAGATATGAAACAGTCTACAAATAGTGTTCGATGCTTCTCTGTATAAAGAAATTATACATTCTACAAACAGTGTTTGATGCTTCTGTGTATAAAGAAATGATACAGTCTACAAACAGTCTTTGATGCTTCTGTGTATAAAGATATGAAACAGTGTACAAACAGTGTTCGATGCTTCGGTGTAAAAAGATATGAAGCAGTCTACAAGCAGTGTTCGATGCTTCTGTGTATATAGATATGAAACAGTCAACAAAAAGTGTTCGATGCTTCTGTGTATAAAGATATGATACAGTCTACAAACAGTGTTCGATGCTTCAGTGTATAAAGAAATGAAACAGTGTACAAACAGTGTTGGATGCTTCTGTGTATAAAGATATGAAACAGTCCACAAACAGTGTTCGATGCTTCTGTGTATAAAGATATGAAACAGTCTACAAACAGTGTTGGATTCTTCTGTGTATAA
The DNA here is from genome assembly GCA_033675545.1 of Elysia crispata. Classification (NCBI taxonomy): domain Eukaryota; kingdom Metazoa; phylum Mollusca; class Gastropoda; family Plakobranchidae; genus Elysia; species Elysia crispata. Next base: position 80,794 of record JAWDGP010001842.1, read on the forward strand.
AAATATGATACAGTCTACAAACAGTGTTAGATCCTTTTGTGTAAGAAGAAATGAAACAGTGTACAAACAGTGTTAGGTGCTTCTGTGCATAAAGATATGAAACAGTCTACAAACAGTGTTCGATGCTTCTGTGTATAAAGATATGAAACAGTCTACAAACAGTGTTCGATGCTTCTGTGTATAAAGAAATGATACAGTCTACAAACAATGTTCGTTGCTTCTGTTTATAAAGATATGATACAGTCTACAAACAGTGTTGGATGCTTCTGTGTATAAAGATATGATAGTTTACAAACAGTGTTCGATGCTTCTGTGTATAAAGATATGATACAGTCTACAAACAGTGTTCGATGCTTCTGTGTATAAAGAAATGTAACAATCTACAAACAGTGTTTGATGCTTCTGTGTATAAAGAAATGATACAGTCTACAAACAGTGTTTGGTGCTTCTGTGTATAAAGATATGAAACAGTCTACAAACAGTGTTCGATGCTCCTGTGTATAAAGAAATGATACAGTCTACAAACAGTGTTTGATGCTTCTGAGTATAAAGATATGAAACAGTGTACAATCAGTGTTCGATGCTTCTGTGTATAAAGAAATGATACTGTCAAACAAACAGTGTTTGAAGCTGCTGTGTGTAAAGAAATGATACAGTCCACAAACAGTAAATGAGGATCTGTGTATAAGGATATGATGCAGTCTACATCCAGTGTTACATGTTACTGTCTAAATAGATATGATACAGTCTACAAACAGTGTTAAATGCTGCTGTCTAAAAAGGTATGATACTGTCTACAAACAGTGTTAGATGCTGCTGTGTAGAAAGATATCACACAGTCTATAAACAATGTTCGATGTTGCTGTGTTTAAAGATGTACAGTGAACCAAATGATCTGTATTCAACTTTGTAAACAGGTATAATACAGTCTACAAAGAATGTTTGATGCTGCAGTATATAAAGATTCGATACTGTCTACAAACAAAGCTCGAAGCTGCGTGTATAAAGATATGATATAGTCTACAGTGTTTGATGCTGCTGTGTATAGAAATATGATACAGTCTACAAAAAGTGTTTGATGCTGCTGTGTATAGAGATATGATACAGTCTACAAACAGTGTTTGATGCTGCTGTGTATAAAGATGTGATACAGTCTACAAACAGTGTCTGATGCTGCTGTGTATAAAGAAATGATACAGTCAAAAACTGTGTTCGATGCTTTTTTGTATAAAGATATGAAACTGAGTACAAACAGTGTTCGATGCTTCTGTGTATAAAGAAATGATACAGACTACAAACAGTGTTTGATGCCTCTGTGTATAAAGATATGAAACAGTCTACAAACAGTGTTCGATGCTTCGGTGTATAAAGATATAAAACAGTCTACAAACAATGTTCGATGCTTCTGTGTATAAAGAAATGATACAGACTACAAACAGTGTTTGATGCTGTTGTGAATATAGTTATGATACACTCCACAAAAAGTAATTGAGGCTGTATGTATAAGAACATTATACACTCTACAAACAGTGTTTGATGCTTTGTGTATAAAGATATAAAACAGTCTACAAACAGTGTTCGATGCTGCTGTGTATAAAGAAATGATCCAGTCTACAAACAGTGTTCGATGCTGCTGTGTATAAAGATATGAAACAGTCTACAAACAGTGTTCGATGCCTCTGTATATAAAGAAATGGTACATTCTACAAACAGTGTTTGATGCTTCTGTGTATAAAGAAATGATACAGTCTACAAACTGTGTTTGATGCTTCTGTGTATAAAGATATGAAACAGTGTACGTACAGTGTTCGATGCTTCTGTGTATAAAGATATGAAACAGTCTACAAACAGTGTTCGATGCTTCTGTGTATAAAGATATGATACAGTCTAAAACAGTGTTCGATGCTTCTGTGTATAAAGAAATGAAACAGTGTACAAACAGTGTTCGATGCTTCTGTGTATAAAGATATGAAACACTCTACAAACAGTGTTCGATGCTTCTGTGTATAAAGAAATGATACAGCCTACAAACAGTGCTTGGTGCTTCTGTGTATAAAGAAATGATACAGTCTACAAACAGTGTTCGATAATTCTGTGTATAAAGAAATGATACAGTCTACAAACAGTGTTTGATGCTGGTGTGTGTAAAGAAATAATACAGTCCACAAACAGTAAATGAGGATCTGTGTATAAGGATATGATACAGTCTACAACCAGTGTTAGATGCTTCTGTGTAAAAAGATATGATACAGTCTACAAACAGTGTTAAATGTTGCTGTGTAAAAAGGTATGATACTGTCTACAAACAGTGTTAGATGCTGCTGTGTAGAAAGATATCACACAGTCTATAAACAATGCTCGATATTGCTGTGTTTAAAGATGTACGGTGTACCAAATGACATGGATTCAACTTTGTAAAAAGGTATGATACAGTCTACAAAGAATGTTTGATGCTGCGGTGTATAAAGATTCGATACTGTCTACAAACAAAGCTCGAAGCTTCGTGTATAAAGATATGATATAGTCTACAAACTGTGTTTGATGTTTCTGTGTGTAAAGATATGATACAATATACAAAATGTGTGTGATACTGCTGTGTATAGAGATATGATACAATCTACAAACAGTGCTCAATTCTGCTGTGAATAAAGATATGATACAGTCTATAAACTGTGTTTGATGCTGCTGTGTATAGAGATATGATACAGCCTACAAACAGTGTTGGATGCTGCTGTGAATAAAGATACGATACAGGCTACAAACAGTGTTTGATGCTGCTGTGTATAAAGTTGTGATACAGTCTACAAAAAGTGTTTGATGCTCCTGTGTATAAAGATGTGATACAGTCTACAAACAGTGTTTGATGCTGCTGTGAATAAAGATGTGATACAGTCTACAAACAGTGTTTGATGCTGCTGTGTATAAAGATGTGATACAGTCTACAAACAGAGTTTTAATGCTGCTGTGTCTAAAGATGTGATACAGTCTACAAACAGTGTTTGATGCTGCTGTGTATAGAGATATGATACAGTCTTCCAACAGTGCTCGATTCTGCTGTGAATAAAGATGTGATACAGTCCACAAACAGTGTTTGATGCTGCTGTGAATGAAGATGTGATACAGCCTACAAACAGTTTTTGATGCTGCTGTGAATAAAGATATGATACATTCTACAAACAGTGTTTGATGCTGCTGTGAATAAAGATGTTGTACAGTCTACAAACAGTGTTTGATGCTGCTTTGAATAAAGATGTGATACAGGCTACAAACAGTGTTTGATGCTGCTTTGAATAAAAATGTGATACAGTCTACAAACAGTGTTTGATGCTGCTGTGAATAAAGATGTGATACAGTCTACAAACAGTGCTCGATTCTGCTGTGAATAAAGATGTGATACAGTCTACAAACAATGTTTGATGCTGCTGTGTATAGAGATATGATACAGTCTACAAACAGTCTTTGATGCTGCTGTGTATAGAGATACGATACAGTCTACAAACAGTGTTTGATGCTGCTGTGTATAGAGATATGATACAGTCTACAAACAGTGTTTGATGCTGCTGTGTATAAAGATGTGATACAGTCTACAAACAGTGTTTGATGCTGCTGTGTATAAAGATGTGATACAGTCTACAAACAGTGTTTGATGCTGCTGTGAATAAAGATGTGATACAGTCTACAAACAGTGTTTGATGGTGCTGTGTATAGAAATATGTTTCAGTCTAAAAACAGTGTTTGATGCTGCTGTGTATAAAGATGTGATACGTTCTACGAACAGTGTTTGATGCTGCTGTGTATAGAGATATAATACAGTCTACAGTGTTTGATGCTGCTGTGTATAAAGATGTGATACGGTCTACCCACAGTGTTTGATCCCTCTGTGAATAAAGATATGATACAGTCTACAAACAGTGTTTGATGCTGCTGTGTGTAAAGATATTATACAGTCTACAAACAGTAATTGAGGCTCTGTGCATAAGTATAGGATACAGTCTACAAACAGTGTTTGATGTTGTTTTGAATAAAGATATGATGCAGTCAACGAACAGTAGTAGAGGCTCTCTGTATAAGGATTATGATACAGTCTACAAACAGTGTTTTATGCTGCTGTGTATAAAGACATAATTCAGTCTACAAACAGTGTTAGATGCTGCTGTGTGTAAAGATATGATATAGTCCAAAAAATGTAACTGAGGCTGTGTGTATAAGAATATTATACACTCTATAAACAGTGCTCGATTCTGATGAGAATAAAGATATGATACAGTCTACAAACAGTGTTTGATCCTTCTGTGATTAAACATATGATAAAGTATACAAACAGTGTTTGATGCTGCTGGTTACAGACATATGATACAGTCTATTAACAGTATTTTATGCTGCTGTGTATAAAGATATGATAAAGTGTACAAACAATAATTGAAGATCTGTGTTGAAAGATATGATACAGTATATAACTGAAGTTTGATGTTATTGTGAATAAAGATATGATTCAGTCGACAAACAGTAATTGAGGCTCTCTGTATAAGGATATGATATAGTCTACAAACAGTGTTTGATACTGCTGTATATAAAGACATGACGCAATCTACAAACAGTGTTTGATGCTGCTGTATGTAAAGATATTATACTGTATTCAAAGAGTAATTGAGGCTCTGTGCATAAGTATATGATAGAGTCTACAAAAAGCGTTTGATGTTGTTGTGAATAAAGATATGATACAGTCCACAACCAGTAGGAGAGGCTCTCTGTATAAGGATATGATACAGTCTACAAACAGTGTTTGATGCTGCTTTGTATAAAGATATGATACAGCCTACAAACAGTGTTTGTTGCTACTGTATATATGGATATGATACAGTCTACAAACAGTGTTTGATGGTGCTGTGTATAAAGATATGATACAGTCTACAAACAGTGTTTGGTGCTGCTTTGTGTAAAGATATGATGCAGCCTACAAACAGTGTTTGTTCCTGCTGTGTATATGGATATGATACAGTCTACAAACAGTGTTTGATGGTGCTGTGTATAAAGATATGATACAGTGTACAAACAGTGTTTGATGGTGCTCTGTATAAAGATATGATACAGTCTACAAACAGTGTTTGATGGTGCTGTGTATAAAGATATGATACAGTCTACAAACAGTTTTTGTTGCTGCTGTTTATAAAGATATGACACAGCCTACAAACAGTGTTTGTTGCTGCTGTGTATATGGATATGATACAGTCTACAAACAGTGTTTGATGGTGCTGTGTATAAAGATATGATACAGCCTACAAACAGTGTTTGTTGCTGCTGTCTATATGGATATGATACAGTCTACAAACAGTGTTTGATGGTGCTTTGTATAAAGATATGATACAGTCTACAAACAGTGTTTGATCCTTCTGTGATTAGAGATAGGATACAGTATACAAACAGTGTTTGATGCTGCTGTGTATAGACATATAATACTGTCTATTCACAGTGTTTAATGCTGCTGTGTATAAAGATATGATAAAGTCTACAAACAGTAATTAAGGCTCTGTATATAAAGATGTGATACAGTCTAAAAAAAAAGTTTCATGTTGTTGTGAATAAAGATATGATACAGTCCACAAACATTAGTAGAGGCTCTCTGTATAAGGATATGATACAGTCTACAAACAGTGTTTTATGCTCCTGTGTATGAAGATATGATACTGTGTACAAACAGTGTTTGATGCTGCTGTGTATAAAGATATGATACAGTCTACAAACGGTGTTTGATGCTGTTGTGAATAAAGTTATGATAGACTCCACAAAAAGTTATTGATTCTCTATGTATAACAACATTATACACTCTACAAACAGTGTTTGATGCTTCTGTGTATAAAGATATGAAACAGTCTACAAACAGTGTTCGATGCTGCTGTGTATAAAGATATGAAACAGTCCACAGTGTTTGATGCTGCTGTGTGTAAAGTTATGATATAGTCTACAAACAGTAATTGAGGATCTGTGTATAAGGATATGATACCGTCTACAACCAGTGTTAGATGCTAATGTGTAAAAAGATATGATACAGTCTACAAACAGTGTTAAATGGTGCTGTGTGTAAGAATATGATACAGTCTAGAAACAGTGTCTAATGCTGCTGTGTAAAAAGGTATGATACAGTCTATAAACAGTGTTAGATGCCTCTGTGTAGAAAGATATCACACAGTCTATAAACAGTGCTCGATATTGCTGTATTTAAAGATGTACAGTCTACAAAATGACCTGGATTCAACTATTTACACAGGTATGATACAATCTAAAAAGAATGTTTGATGCTGCTGTGTATAAAAATTTGATTGTGTCTACAAATAGTACTTGAACCTGCTGTGTATAAAGATACAATATAGTGTAGAAACAGTGTTTAATGCTTCTGTGTATATAGATATGATACAGTCTATAAACAGTGTTTGATGCTGCTTTGTATAAAGATATGATACGGTCTACAAACAGTGTTTGATGCTGTTTTGTATAAAGATGTGAAACAGTCTATAAACAGTGTTTGATGCTGCTCTGTATAAAGATATAATACAGTCTAGAAACAGTGTTTAATGCTGCTGTGTGTAAAGGTATGATACAGTCTAGAAACAGTGTTAGATGTTGCTGTGTGTAAAGGTATGATACAGTCTATAAACAGTGTTAGATGCTGCTGTGTAGAAAGATATCACACAGTCTATAAACAGTGCTCGATGTTGCTGTGTTTAAAGATGTACAGTCTACCAAATCACCTGGATTCAACTTTGTAAACAGGTATGATACAGTCTACAAAGAATGTTTGATACTGCTGTGTATAAAGATTCGATACTGTCTACAAACAGTGCTCGAAGCTGCGTGTATGAAGATATTATATAGTCTACAAACTGTGTTTGATGCTTCTTTGTGTAAAGATTCGATACAACCTACAAACAGTGTTTGATACTGCTGTTTATACATATATGATACAGTCTACAAACAGTGTTTGATGCTGCTGTGTATAAGGATAGGATACAGTCTACAAAGGATGGTTGATGCTGCTGTGTATAAAGATATGGTACAGTCTACAAACAGTGTTTGATCCCTCTGTGATTAAAGATATGAAACAGTCTACAAACAGTGTTTGATGCCTCTGTGTATAGAGATATGATACAGTCTACAAACGGTGTTTGATGCTGTTGGGAATAAAGATATGAAACAATCCACAAAAAGTAATTGAGGCTCTTTGTATAAGAATATTATACACTCTACAAACAGTGTTTGATGCTGCTGTGTATAAAGATATGATACAGAGTACAAACAGTGTTTGATGCTGCTGTGTATAAAGATATGAAACAGTCTACAAACAGTGTTTGATCCCTCTGTGATTAAAGATATGAAACAGTCTACAAACAGTGTTTGATGCCTCTGTGTATAGAGATATGATACAGTCTACAAACGGTGTTTGATGCTGTTGGGAATAAAGATATGAAACAATCCACAAAAAGTAATTGAGGCTCTTTGTATAAGAATATTATACACTCTACAAACAGTGTTTGATGCTGCTGTGTATAAAGATATGATACAGAGTACAAACAGTGTTTGATGCTGCTGTGTATAAAGATATGAAACAGTCTACAAACAGTGTTTGATGCTGCTGTGTATAAAGATATGAAACAGTCTACAAACAGTGTTTGATGCTGCTGTGTGTAAAGATATGATACAGTGTACAAACAGTGTTTGATGCTGCTTTGTATAACGATATGATACAGCCTACAAACAGTGTTTGTTGCTGCTGTGTATATGGATATGATACAGTCTACAAACAGTGTTTGATGGTGCTGTGTATATAAATATGATACAGTCTACAAAAAGTGTTTGCTGGTGCTGTGTATAAAGATATGATACAGTGTACAAACAGTGTTTGATGGTGCTCTGTATAAAGATATGATACAGTCTACAAACAGTGTTTGATGGTGCTGTGTATAAAGATATGATACAGTCTACAAACAGTGTTTTTTGCTGCTGTGTATAAAGATATGATACAGCCTACAAGCAGTGTTTGTTGCTGCTGTGTATATAAATATGATACAGTCTACAAACAGTGTTTGATGGTGCTGTGTATAAAGATATGATACAGCCTTCAAACAGTGTTTGTTGCTGCTGTGTATATGGATATGATACAGTCTACAAACAGTGTTTGATGGTGCTGTGTATAAAGATATGATACAGTCTACAAACAGTGTTTGATGCTGCTTTGTATAAAGATATGATACAGCCTACAAACAGTGTTTGTTGCTGCTGTGTATATGGATATGATACAGTGTACAAACAGTGTTTGATGGTGCTGTGTATAAAGATATGATACAGTCTACAAACAGTGCTTGATGGTGCTGTGTATAAAGATATGATACAGTCTACAAACAGTGCTTGCTGGTGCTGTGTATAAAGATATGGTACAGTCTACAAACAATGTTTGATGCACCTGTGTATTAATATATGATTCAATCTGCAAACAGTGCTCGATACTGCCTTTTAGAAAGATATGACACAGTCTACAAACAGTTCTCTATGCTGTTGTGTATAAAGATATGATTCAGTCTACAAACAGTGTTTAATGCTGCTGTGTTTAAAGATATTATAATTTCTGGCAACATTGCTCGATGCTGTTGTGTGTAAAGTTATGATACAGTCTACAAACAGTATTTGATGCTGCTGTTTATAAGGATATGATGCAGTCCACAAATAGTAATATAGGCTTTGTGTATAAAGATATGATACAGTCTACAAACAGTTTTTGATGCGTCCGTGTTTAAAGATATGATACAGTCTACAAACAGTTGTTGATGCTGCTATGTATAAAGATATGATACAGTCTACAATTAGTGCTCGATACTAGTAAGGTATGGATAATTATATAATTAAATCCAAAAATAGTGTTTGGTGCCATTAAAGATAATCAAGTAATACAGTGTACAGGTAGTGCTTGATGCTTCTATGGATAAACATATAATAAATTCTTAAAACAAAGGTGATGCCAGTATAGAAATCTTATAGGATACAGTCTATAATCAGTATGGGATGTCACTAGATAAAAGTCTATAAACAGTCTAAAAAAGAATGTGTTGCCGATATGGATAACTATATGATTCATTAATTTTAAAAAAATGTGGCGCGACAATAGATAAACACACGATACAGTATAAAAGTCAGTTTCATGTCACTATGAATAACCATGATAAAGTCTACAACTGTTTTTATGCCATTATGCATAACCATATGATAAAGTCTAGAACATTATTTGATGCAACCATGGATAACCAAATTCAGAGCCTACAAACAATGGTTCTTGCGACTTAGATAACCATACGATGCAGTTTGCAGAGACATTTTTCATGCAATGATAGATAACCATATGATGTAGTTCGAACAGTTTAAATCCTAAGAAAAATAACCATATGTTATAGTACGAGCAGTGTTAAGTCCCAAAATAGATAACCATAACATTATGATACAGTACGAAGAGTATTAGGTCCCAAGATGGACAACCATAATATTATGATACAGTGCCAACACTGTTTAGTCCCAAGATAGATAACCATATGATACAGTACGAACAGTGTTAAGCCCCAAGATAGATAACTATATGATACAGTACGAACAGTGTTAAGCCCCAAGATAAATAACTATATGATACAGTACGAACAGTGTTAAGCCCCAAGATAAATAACCATAACAGTGTTAAGCCACAAGAAAGATAACCATATAACACTGTGCGAACAGTTAAGCTCTAAGAAAGATAACCATATGTTACAGTACCAACAATGTCCTAAGATAGATAAACATAATATTATGATACAATGCGAACAGTGTTTAGTTCCAAGATAGATAACCATAATATTATGCTACAGTATGAAGAGTGTTTACACCCAAGATAGATAATAATATTTTACAGTACGTACAGTGTGAAGTCCCAAGATAGATAAACATAAGATACAGTAGGAACAGTGTTTAGTCCCAAGATAGATAACCATAATATATTATGATACAGTACGAACAGTGTATAGTCCCAAGATAGATAACCAAATTATATTATGATACAGTACCAACAGTGTTAAGTTCCAAGGTATATAACCATATGATAAAGAACAAACAATGTGAAGTCCTAAGATAGATAACCATATAATAGAGTACGAACAGTGTTAAGTCCCAAAGATAGATAACCATATGATGCAGTATGAACAGTATTAAATCAAAAGATAGATAAACACAAGATACAGTAGGAACAGTATTTAGTCCCAAGATAGTTAACCATATGATACATTACGAACAATGTTTAGTCCAAGGATAGATAACTATAATATTATGATACAGTACGAAAAGTGTTAGGACCCAAGAAAGATGACCATATGATGCAGAGCGAACAATGTTAAATCCCAAGATAGATAACTATTGATGCAGCATGAACAGTGTTTAGTTGCATTAAGAATAATGACTTGGCGAAGTCTACAAACACTGGATGATACATTGTGATTTTGTATAAGATATAATACATAATTTTAATCCCACAATGGGAATATAATTATGTAAATATATTGCTGCAAAAAAACCTTTTTGACATCGTGAACATGATTGAAATGTTGAAAGTAACAACAACAACAACAAAAACAACAACAACAACAACAACAGCAACACAAAAAATAACAACAAAAACCACCACACATTTTGAAATTCACATGATTACAACATTATAAACTCAGGATTACCGGCCATGTCCCTACTCCGACCACGTGTGTTAAGCCAGAAACGTGTAAAGAGTACACGTGCATTTAATTATGAATGTACATTGCGGATAACATACATGCCCTATGTAAGCTTCTATAGACAAACTTAGGATAGACGAACAAAAGGTAAAGATTCCCATCAATTTTTATGGAGCGTTCACAGGTCAGAATGAGTAGTAACTTTGTACAGAAGTACTTAAAATAGGCGTACACACGTCAGACGAGTATTACATATGTACAAAAGTACTTATAATAGACGTAAACAGGTTAGACGAGTATTACATAACTATGTACAAAAGTACTTATAATTGAGGTACCCAGGTTAGACGTCCGAGTAGGACAGATATGCAGAAGTATTTATTATAGAGGTACCCCGACGACCGAGTAAGACAGATGTACAGAAGTACTGACAACATATCTACACAGGTTAGACACGAGAGTAGTATAGATGAACAAAATTACTTACAACTTAGACAAGGTGGGCGAATTAGTTGCCAATGTACATAAGCACTTACAACAGACGTACACAGGTAAGCCGAAAGAGTACGAAAGACGTGCAGGACAATATACCAGAATCATGAACAGTATAGACGAATGAACAGTGTGGACACAGGATAGACAAGCAAATAGTTTACACGTTTAGCAGTACCTACCAGATGCATGCACAGGATAGACAAGCAATAGTTTACACGTTTATCAGTGCCTATCAGATGCATGCACAGGATAGACAAGCAAATATTTCACACGTTTAGCAGTACCTATCAGATGCATGCAGAGGATAGACAAGCAAATAGTTTACACGTTTATCAGTGCCTATCAGATGCATGCACAGGATAGACAAGCAAATTGTATACAAATATAGCAGAAACTACCTGAGGCCTACACTGGATAGATGGACGAACAGTATACACGTAAATAAGTACCTACTAAAGGCATACATTGGGTAGACGGGCGAATAGTATACACGTATAGAAATATCTACTAAGGCATGCACTGTGTAGACGGGCCAATAGTATACACTTATACAAGTACCTACCAGAGGCATACACTGGGTAGATGGACGAGTAGCATACACTTAAAGAAGTACTTACCAAAGGCATACACTCGGTAGATGGGCCAATAGTATACATTTATAGAAGTACCTCCCAGAGGCATACATTGGCTAGACGGGCGAACAGTATATAAATGTATACCACAAGCTACCACAGGCATACACTGGGGAGACGAGCCAATAGTATGCACGTATAGAAGTAACTACCAGAGGCATACACTGGGTAGACGGGCGAATTGTATACACGTAAAGAAGTACCTACCAAAGGCATACACTGGGTAGACGGGCTTTAGTATACACGTATAGAAAGTACCTACCAGAGGCATACACTGGGTAGACGGGCGAATTGTATACACGTAAAGAAGTATCTACAAAGACATGCTCTGAGTAGACGGGCGTTTAGTATACACGTATAGAAGTACCTACCAGAGGCATACACTGGGTAGACAGGCGTTTAGTATACACGTATAGAAGTACCTACCAGAGGCATACACTGGGTAGACGGGCGTTTAATATACACGTATAGAAGTACCTACCAGAGGCATACACTGGGTACACGGGTGGAGGATACTGTGAATCATTCACAGCCCATTTACCGCTCCTGTGCACCGTCCTGTCGTGAGTGTAGATCGTTCCCAGCACAGAGTATTTAAGACGTTTCTCGTTTAGCATCAGGAGGTCAAGAAGGAGCGGAACGTTCACGAAGGTATCAGAGTCCACCTAGGGTAAGGTAAAGTCAGGTATGAGTGCCAACCTAGTCGTAGGGTGAAGTCCGTAACGTATCATTGGCGTATCATTGTCGACCTGGGGTACGGGTAATGATCAAGTCAGTTATGTATCAGTGTCAACCTACTAGGTAAAGTCAGTTATGTATCAGTGTCGACCTGGGGTAAGTGTCAAGTGAGTTGTGTATCAGTGTCGACGTAGGTAAGGGTGATGTCAATTATCTGTTTGTATCGACCTGGGGTAAAGGTCAACTGAGTTATGTATCAGTATCTACCTAGGTAAGGGTCAAGTGAGTTATGTATCAGTGTCGTGCTGGGGTAAGGGTCAAGGCAGTTCTGTATCAATATCCATCTGGGGTAAAAGTCAAGTCAGTTGTGTATCAGTGTCGATCTAGGTAAGGTCAAGTTAGCTATGTATTAGTGACGACCTATGTAAGGGTCAAGTAAGTAATGTGTCAGTGCAGACCTGGGATAAGGGTCAAGTAATTTCTGTATCAGCATCCATCTGAGGTAATGGTCAAGTCAGTTATGTACCAGTGGCAACATAGGTATGGGTCAAGTCAGTTATGTATCAGTGTCAACCTAGGGGTCAAGTCAGTTATGTATCAGTGTCGACCTGGGGTAAGGTTCAAGTCATTTCTGTATCAGTATCCATCTGAGGTAATGATCAAGTCAGTTATGTATCAGTGTCAACCTAAGAGGTAAAGTCAGTTATGTATCAATATCAACCTAGGAGATAAAGTCAGTTATGTATCAGTGTCGACCTAGGGGTTCAAGTCAGTTATGTATCAATATCAACCTAGGAGATAAAGTCAGTTATATATCAGTTTCAACCTAGGAGGTAAAGTCAGTTATGTATCAATATCCACCTAGGAGATAAAGTCAGTTATGTATCAGTGTCGACCTAGGGGGTCAAGTCAGTTATGTATCATTGTCAACCTAGGGGTTCAAGTTAGTTATGTATCAATATCAACCTAGGAGATAAAGTCAGTTATGTATCAGTGTCGACCTAGGGGGTCAAGTCAATTATATATCATTGTCAACCTAGGGGTTCAAGTTAGTTATGTATCAATATCAACCTAGGAGATAAAGTCAGTTATGTATCAGTGTCAACCTAGGGGTTCAAGTTGGTTATGTATCAATATCAACCTAGGAGATAAAGTCAGTTATGTATCAGTGTCAACCTAGGGGTTCAAGTTAGTTATGTATCAATATCAACCTAGGAGATAAAGTCAGTTATGTATCAGTGTCAACCTAGGGGTTCAAGTTAGTTATGTATCAGTGTCAACCTGAGAAGTAAAGTCAGTTATGTATCATTGTCAACCTAAGAGGTAAAGTCAGTTATGTATCATTGTCAACCTAAGAGGTAAAGTCAGTTATGTATCATTGTCAACCTAAGAGGTAAAGTCAGTTATGTATCAGTGTCAACCTAGGGGTTCAAGTTGGTTATGTATCAATATCAACCTAGGAGATAAAGTCAGTTATGTATCAGTGTCAAACTAGGGGTTCAAGTTAGTTATTATCAGTGTCAACCTGAGAGGTAAAGTCAGTTATGTATCATTGTCAACCTAAGAGGTAAAGTCAGCTATGTATCAGTGTCAACCTAAGAGGTAAAGTCAGTTATGTATCAATATCAACCTAGGAGATAAAGTCAGTTAAGTATCAGTGTCGACCTAGGGGTTCAAGTCAGTTATGTATCAATATCAACCTAGGAGATAAAGTCAGTTATGTATCAGTGTCGATCACGGTAAGGGTCAAGTCAGTTATGTGAATGTATCCACCTAGCGTAATGCTTAAATCAAAAAGGTATCAGTATTGAGGTGCTTTAAGCTGAGTCATTAGTTCCAATGTTATCGGAGGGTGCATGAGGATAACAGTCACCAGTAAATGTCTGTTGCCCTTAATCTTTTTTTTTTTACATTAATTTGAATTTCTTTCCGTTTAACAACGTGCCCATCAAACTTACACATATAATTGATGGCCTGGTATAGCCAAGTATAAGTCTATCAAAATAAATATCTAAATTTCTCGACTTCTTTCTACTTAAATAGATTTCTTTAATATCGTTACACCTTGTGAGAGTACACAAAAAGGTAAATTTATATATATAATTATATATTTAAAAAAGAAGGACGATTGCCTCTCAGTTATTATTCATAACTTAGAAATAAATTTATCGCAACCATTTTGTGTCTCGAATAGTATCTTTACCTAGAAACTAAAGTTATTGCATAACGGGGATCTGTCAAAAATATTTAAATTCCCGTTTGAAAATAACTTGACTGCCTTAGGATATTATTTGAACTTCAAGCAGCACCTTCAGAACAAACTTGATAGTAGTGCAGTGTTCGCGAACCCACTGAAACGCCGAGATTAGTTTGAGCGTCAGATTGAAGTAAGAGTCCTGCATGTTTAGGTAGAGCAGGTCACCGTGCGTGCTGGCTTCATGCTGCAGTGCCGCCCACTGCTGCTCCGGGCTCAGCTTGCTCCACGGACTGCTCCCGCTCCTCGCCTTGATGGTCGCCGCTGGTCGAGCCAACACAAACAGGAGCTGGACAAGTAGCAACAAAAACAGGGGTGTGGCAGCCAGTCACAAAGAGTCGCAGCCGCAAAGAGATGGACAAGTCGCAACAGTCTTAGGAGTGTGACTGTCACAGGCACAAAGAAGTGGATAAGTCGAAACAGACACAGTAGTGTGACAGCCACTGCAGCAAGGAGCTGGACAAGTCGCAACAGACTTAGGAGTGTGACAGCCAAAGTCACTAAGAGGTGGACAAGTCGCAACAGGCACATGAGTATGACAGCCAAAGTCACTAAGAGGTGGACAAGTCGCAACATACAGGAGTGTGACAGTCACAGGCACAAAGAGCTGGACAAGTCGCAACAGACTTAGGAGTGTGACAGTCACAGGCACTAAGAGCTGGACAAGTCGCAACAGACTTAGGAGTGTGACAGTCACAGTCACTAAGAGGTGGACAAGTCGCAACAGACTTAGGAGTGTGACAGCCAAAGTCACTAAGAGGTGGACAAGTCGCAACAGACAGGAGTATGACAGTCACAGGCACAAAGAGGTGGATAAGTCGCAACAGACACATGAGTGTGACAGCCACAGTCACAAAGAAGTGGACAAGTCGAAACAGACAGGAATGTGACAGCCACAGGAACAAGGAGATGGACATATCGCGATAGACAAGAGTGTGACAGCTACAGGAACAAGGAGATGAACATATCGCGACAGACAAGAGTGTGACAGCCACAGGCACAAGGAGATGAACATATCGCGAGAGACACGAGTGTGATAGCCACTGGCATAAGGAATGGACATATCGCGAGTGACACGAGTGTGATAGCCACAGGCATAATGAATGGACATATCGCGACAGACAAGAGTGTGACAGCGACAGGCACAAGGAGATGGACATATCGCGATCGACAGGAATGTGACAGCCACAGGAACAAGGAGATGAACATATCGCGACAGACAAGAGTGTGACAGCCACAGGCACAAGGAGATGAACATATCGCGACAGACAAGAGTGTGACAGCCACAGGCACAAGGAGATGAACATATCGCGACAGACAAGAGTGTGACAGCCACAGGCACAAAGAAATGGACATATCGAGACAGACAGGAGTGTGACAGCCACAGGCACAAGGAGATGGACATATCGCAAGTGACACGAGTGTGATAGCCACAGGCATAAGGAATGGACATATCGCGAGAGACACGAGTGTGATAGCCACTGGCATAAGGAATGGACATATCGCGAGTGACACGAGTGTGATAGCCACAGGCATAATGAATGGACATATCGCGAGTGACACGAGTGTGATAGCCACTGGCATAAGGAATGGACATATCGCGAGTGACACGAGTGTGATAGCCACAGGCATAAGGAATGGACATATCGCGAGTGACACGAGTGTGATAGCCACAGGCATAAGGAATGGACATATCGCGAGTGACACGAGTGTGATAGCCACAGGCTTCATACAAGGATAGAAGCAAGGCACCGAATGAAATCTACAGCTAAACTACTAAAACAGAAAAAGTTTAAGGTCTAGAGCCTAAAGAACTAAATGTCGGAGTAGAGGAAGGTTTTGAATGAGAACTAAGGCCTACAGAATTAAAACTCGCAGTAGACACAGAGAAAGCACGGGAACTAGAGCCTATAGAACTAAATGTTGCAGTAGACACAGTCAAAGTACGGGGACTAGAGCCTATAGAACTAAATGTTGCAGTAGACACAGTCAAAGTACGGGGACTAGAGCCTATAGAACTAAATGTTGCAATAGACACAGAGAAAGTGCGGGGACAAGAGCCTATAGAACTAAATGTTGCAATAGACACAGCGAAAGTGCTGGGACAAGAGCCTATAGAACTAAATGTTGCAAAAGACACAGAGAAAGTGCGGGGACAAGAGCCTATAGAACTACTTGTTGCAGTAGACATAGAGGAGGTAGGACGACTAGAGCTCATCGGTACTAAACTTCGCAGTGAACACAGAACTATGGAACAGAGATTTACCTTGATCTCTTCACCAAAGTATATACAGTGCCCATAAGAGAGTTATGAAGGAAGGCCAAACTTGCATGACGGCTTGACCAAAAAACGGGGAAGTTAGTGATAACTCAAATAGTGGGCAATTTTTGTGATACAATTTAGATAAACGGTACACGCACAAAGAGTCTTCGTCCCGTCATAACGAATACAGCATACTTGTATATGTTGTACCAAGTATTTGATGCCGCCTTTCAAGAGAGTCTCCTCAAGCGAGAGAAACCATTTCGTCACATTCTCAACTGAGGTCGTCATTATCGATGCTGAACGTCGAAAACAATTACGCCTGCCATTACCTTATTTCACACATAATTATTAATAGGCTTGTGAGGAGAGGAATATTAAACTTGACAAAGAGAGCGCAGGAGAGTTATGAAGGCAGTGCATGATCCACATTAAATAGATATAGTTGAGACTAGATTTAGAGGAGATTTGGGAGTTCCAGCCTACCTGCACGCCGCCGTTGATGAGGGTGTGCGGCCAAGTCTGAGTTTTAGCTACGCTGCCCCATGTGCTCCTCACCGCCAGGCGTCTTTCCACATCCCCGGCAATTGATAACTGTGTGTGGATATGTGGCGGCACGGGGATCAGGGACGATTTTCATTTCCTTACTACACCGATTATCCTGCGAAGTCTCACTGTTTTATAGCTACTAGACTGGTGGCGTGGTAACGTATCACCACAGCTACTACTACTACTACTACTACTACTACTACTACTACTACTACTACTACTACTACTACTACTACTACTACTACTACTACTACTACTACTACCACTACTAACTACTACTACGATTACTACTACTACTATTACTATTACTACTACTACTACTACTACTACTACTACTACTACTACTACTACTACTACTACTACTACTACTACTACTACTACTACTACTACTACTACTACTACTACTACTACTACTACTACTACTACTACTACTACTACTACTACTACTACCACTATAACTAAGAATTATAAGAGCTATAATTTTAGGTAGTGCTCAGCGGTGCTCAGCAGTGGTTAGGATAAGGCTTTGAAGTGAAAATGACCGAAAATGCTTGTACCCAGTGGTTTTCCTCCACTAGATCTAAATTTGATACTACTACTACTACTACTACTACTACTACTACTACTACTACTACTACTACTACTACTACTACTACTACTACTACTACTACTACTACTACTACTACTACTACTACTACTACTACTACTACTACTACTACTACTACTACTACTACTACTACTACTACTACTACTACTACTACTACTACTACTGCTACTACCACTACTACTACTACTACTACTACTACTACTACTACTACTACTACTACTACTACTATTAATACTACTACTACTACTACTACTACTACTACTACTACTACTACTACTAGTTTCGCAAGCCTCTGATTGTGTTAAAAACTATTGTAGCAGTTGGCGGCCTTTTCTCTGGCAGACGATGCCTCTTTAAGTAGAGTTTGTTTCAACACATACAGCCTCAGTCATGCAGACTTCGTTCCGGCAGACGATGCCTCTAAAAGCAGATTTTGTTTCAACACAGCCCCAGTATAGCAGGCTTTATTCTCCCAGGCGGTTTTTCTGTAACCAGCCTTAGTATAGCAGGCTTTGTTCTATTGAACTCTCCTTATGTAAGCAGTTGTTCTTTTTCACTAAACTTCTCGAAACGCAGATTTACATATTTAAGCCTGTCGCAGCAAGCAGATGTGTCTCTATAAGGTGCTATTCTTTATAAAAATTGTCTCAAAAAGCAGGCTTTATCGTGCTAGGCTGCCTGTCGATACACATGTAGACTTTGTTAATTTATTCGAGACTGTCTCGGTCAGCAGATTTTTGCTCAATCAGAACCAGTTTTAGCCCGCACGCTACTTTTTCCGAGCAGAAATCGTATCGGTTAACAAACATAGTCTCAGTGAACCAACGAAACAGACTGCTCTTTACCCATGCAGAATGTGGAATGCAAAACCTGGACAGCCAGATGGTAAGGAAATGTCTAGAAAGATACAGAGGCATAATGCTTTACCTGTGTAGCCAGAAGGTGAGAAAAATGTCTCGAATGTGCGCAGAAACATGTCTTACCTGGAGCGCCAGAAATAGGAACATCTTTAGGAACTGTGTGGAATTTTTACAGTAAGTTGTGAGGCCCTGGTTTACCTGGATAGCCAGTAGGTACGGACATCTCCAATGTGGACGGCAGACCGCCCAGGGCGTGATCAGATAGTCGTCCACAGAACGCTGCTGCCTGGTGTTCCTTGGCTGGAACAGAAAGGGCGGCCCTCTAGGGAAGCTAAGAGAACTGGATGGGGGAGATGTGGAGGCAAGAGCTGCGTTGGTATATGTGTATACTATGAAGTGTGATAAGTACACTGTACTTAGTTCTCACGTGGAGAACAATTAATTACACTATACTGAGTTCTCAAATTGATGACTAGAAATCACATGGTACTCACATGGTTGATGTGTATACTAGGAAGTGGAGTAATTGCACTTGTCTTCTCACATGAAGGACGAGGAATTGCAATGTACTGAGTTCTCACACAGTTGATATGTGTACTAGGAAGTGAAGTCATTACACTGTACTGAGTTCTCACATGGAGGACGAGGACTAACTTTGTACTGATTAATACTAGTAGTAGTAGTAGTAATAGTAGTAGTAGTAGTAGTAGTAGTAGTAGTAGTAGTAGTAGTAGTAGTAGTAGTAGTAGTAGTAGTAGTAGTAGTAGTAGTAGTAGTGGTAGTGGTAGTGGTAGTGGTAGTGGTAGTGGTAGTGGTAGTGGTAGTAGTTGTAGTAGTAGTAGTAGTAGTAGTAGTAGTAGTAGTAGTAGTAGTAGTAGTAGTAGTAGTAGTAGTAGTAGTGGTGGTGGTAGTAGTAGAAGTAGTAGAAGTAGTGGTACTAGTGGTAGTAGTGGTAGTAGTAGTAGTAGTAGTAGTAGTAGTAGTAGTAGTAGTAGTAGTAGTAGTAGTAGTAGTAGTAGTAGTAGTAGTAGTAGTAGTAGTAGTAGTAGTAGTAGTAGTAGTAGTAGTAGTAGTAGTAATAGTAGGTCTTACAAATTTATTGAAATCCTTAAGTTTTGTACATTATTTTAGAGGAATGTTTAAAACGTGTCATGTTTTGTCCTTTTGAAACCTGACAGCAGTACATTTATTTTTCGCTCCTGTTTTATTTTTTTATTTTTTTCACTTATTTTTTTTTCTTTATTCTATCATCTAGAACTAAATGATTTACATCATCAATTAAGTGTTTGGCCCACGGTGATTGATCACTGAACTGAGCGGTCAGCCCCCAGCCCATAGTCCCCACCCCACCTGTGGGAGACAGGTTGAAGCTTTTTTGACAGTCTGTATGCCGCAGGCTGGAAGCAATGGGGGCAGTAAGTCGTCTGGGTGGGCTTCCTCCAACAGACCCGCTCACTGCGGCCATGGATCTCGTTCTGCATGGCCTGTTGATCATGTTGATCCTGTTGATCCCTGAACATGTAATGACAAGGCTATTGTTCGGGCTGACTTTTATTGAACACCATTACAACAGACTAGTCTGGAATGGTGGATAGAGCGGACTTTTCTTATTCATAACACCATATTGAAGTCTATAAAAATTATAGTGAATGATGTGGGTTGGCTTTTTTTTTAATAACGCCAAACTGAAATCCATAAAGATACATGATATTAGATGGCTTATTAATTTATTAATAACGCTAAATTAAAGTATACCGTAGCGCATGCTAGAGGATGGGTTTTAATAATATCCCCATATTGAATTCTATACTGGTGCATGGTACTGGAATAGTGGCTAGACTAGTCTAAAAAATACAAATAGTTTTGGACTAAGCTTAGACATTTACATGCTTGCAATCCCTCATGATACTTTCTTCCTGAATTCAGTTTAAAGAACAATTTACGATGACCTTTACACTCTACCTGGGGCTCACTACTTACAATGACCTTTACACTATCATAGAGCAGACTAGCAGCTCACTCTTCACAATGACCTTTACTCTAATGTACTTCAGTGGTTCACTCTTCAATCACCTTCACCTGCTGTCTCAGATTAGAGTTTCACACTTTACATTAACCTTTACTCTCCATCTACAGACTAAGGGTTCACTCTTCACAATAAACTTACTCTCCATATGAAGGAGATTAGTGGTTCACTCTTTACAATGACATTTACTCTTCATCTGTAGAGGCTTAGGGATTCACTCTTCACCATTATAGTTACTCTCCATCTGGAGGAGATCAGGGGTTAACTCTCCACAATGACATTTACTCTCCGTCTGGACAAAATCAGAGGTTCACTTTTCACAATGACCTTTAATCTCAATCAGGAGGAGATAAGTGGTTCAATTTTCACATTAACCTTTACTCTTTACTGGTGGAGATAAGTGGTTCACTCTTCAGATTAACATTAACTCTCCATCTGGAGGATATCAGGGGTTCACTCTCCACAATGACCTTCACTCTCCATATGGAGATTAGGGGTTCACTCTTCACATCAACCTTTACTCTCCTTCTGGAGGAAATTAGTGGTTCACTCTTCACATTAATCTTTAGTCTCCATATGGAGGAAAACAGAGGTTCCCGCTTCACAATGACCTGTATTTCAGTCCGGAGGAGATTAGTGGTTCACTCTTCACATTAACCTTTACTCTTCATCTGGAGGAGATTAAGGGTTCACTATTCACATTAACCTCAGTTTACTCCCCATCTGGTGGAGATTAGGGGTTCACTCTTTACAATAAGCTTCACCCTCTCACTGAAGGAAATTAAGGGTTCCGTATTCACAATGACTTTTACTAGAGACGATGGGTTCACTCTTCAGAATAATCTTTACCCCCTTCCTAGAGGAAAGTACACCTTTCACGATGACTTTTACCCTCCAACTGGAGAAGACTTGGGTTCCACTCTTCACAATGACCTTTACCCTTTCTCTGGAGAAAACTAAGAGTTAATCTTCACAATGAACTTTATCAGAGACTAGAGGTTCATTCTTCACAATAAGCTTTACCCTCGCACTGGAAGAGACTAGGGGTTCACTCTTCACAATGACTTTTATCCTGTCACTGGAGAAAACTAAGGGTTAATCTTGACAATGAACTTTATCAGAGATTAGGCGGTTCATTCTTCACAATGACCTTTACCCTCTGACTGGGAAAAACAAAGGGTTAATCTTAACAATAACTTTATCAGAGACTAGGGGTTCCTTCTTCACAATGACCTTTACCCTCTCACTGGAGGAGACTTCTGGTGCAGCAAATCTTCTCGAAGGCCGGTACATCCGTTCTGGCGTCGCCTCGAGCCGACGTTGGAAATTTCCCTGGCCAGAAAGTACGCGGAGAGCAGAACAATAACGGCCAGATAGATGTATCGGACGGGCAGCCTAACCTCGCCTCGGGCCACCCACTGCATGGTCAGTCCTGAAGTACTCGGGCCACCTGAAATGTGCAGGAGATCACAGGATTACAGAAACCAAATCTCAGTAAGCTTGTGGGAACTGAAACCTACTGGTTGCGCAGAGTTCCTTAAGGAGGAAATTCACTTTCGAAAATCCTTGATGCAGTCCGAACGAGGGACGACCACAAAGTGAAAGCGTTTGGTTTTCTTTATCTTTCCTCTTTTAATTTTACCCCATTTTGATTAGTGCAAGAGCTTTTAGCTCTTCATGTTGCGGGCGTAACAGCAGCATTGATTTTTGTTCATTTGAGGGTGCTAGGTGAAAGGATTTATCATGTAATTTTTGGTTTGAGCTTAATCTATATTTCTTCATCTTTATGGAATGTTATACAGACTTCTATCTTATACACTCAAATTTTAACTTAATCGTTAATTCTTCATTTGTATAGGATATTTTGTTGAGTTTTATCTTAAACGTTCAGATTTCAACTAAATCATAATTATATTCATTAATCTGTATTAGATGTTTTAAAGACTTCTATCTGATACACCTAGTTTTAACTTAATCGGATATCTGTTCATCTTTGTTAGATGTTTTATTGACTTCTATCTTATACAGTAAAGTTTTAATTGACAGTATATTTCTTCATCTTTATAATTATGTTTGTTGTTTTTTTTTTTCTGAAACAAAAAGATTTTAACCTAAGCGCATATTATTTTTATTAATGTTTATTAGATGTTGAACAGACATCTATCTTGTACACACTACGATTCTATATAATCGGATTTTTCTTCATTTTTATGGGATGTTTTAAACTTCTATCTTATACATTCAGATTTTAACTTAACCATTTAATTTTTCATCTTCATAGGATGTTTTATAGACTGCTATCATATGCATTCTGATTTTAACTTAATCGTAAATAATTAATGTTTATTAGATGTTGTACAGACCTCAATCTTATACACTACGATTTTAAATTAACCGTATATTTATCAATGTTTATTAGATGATGTACATACCTCAATCTTATACACTACGATTTTAAATTAACCGTATATGTATCAATGTTTATTAGATGCTGTACAGACCTCAATCTTATACACTACGATTTTAAATTAACCGTATATTTATCAATGTTTATTAGATGATGTACATACCTCAATCTTATACACTACGATTTTAAATTAACCGTATATGTATCAATGTTTATTAGATGCTGTACAGACCTCAATCTTATACTCTACGATTTTAAATTAACCGTATATTTATCAATGTTTATTAGATGCTGTACAGACTCCAATCTTATACCCTGCGATTTTAAATTAACCGTATATTTATCAATGTTTATTGGTTGCTATACAGACCTCAGTCTTATACACTACGATTTAAATTAACCGTATATTTATCAATGTTTATTGGTTGCTGTACAGACCTCAATCTTATACACTACCATTTTAAATTTACCGTATATTTATTAATGTTTATTAGATGTTGCACAGACCTCTATCTGATACCCTACGATTTTAAATTTACCGTATGTTTATTAGATCTTGTACAGACCTCTATCTTATACACTACCATTTTAAATTTACCGTAAATTTATTAATGTTTATTAGATGTTGTACAGATCTCAATCTTATACACTACCATTTTAAATTTACCGTATATTTATTAATGTTTATTAGATGTTGTACAGACCTCTATCTGATACCCTACGATTTGCCCTGGTAAGCACGATCGTTCAGATTTGCTTCATGCACTTGAAGACTAAATTTACGCAACACAAAGAAATATAACTCGCACATGTCCCTGGCGTGATTTTAAATTTTCTTCTGCTACAGTGCAATAAGTCGGATTTTTTCATGCATAATTTCGACAAGTCTCAGTCATTGCTGCCAAATTTAAATCGTTAATTTAATCACTGGGAAAACACCCTACTGCAATCATTTTTTTTTTCTGTAACTGCAAACTAACATAACAGAAACCCCGTTTCTTGAAAGGTAAATACACTATAACCAAGCAACATTTTTTTTTGTAAAGGGAAGCTTAGATCAAAGCTGATTTTGTTACGTGAGTGAAAATATAGAGTAATTCGAAGCGCTGCTCCTATGGAAGAAAACATACCTTCAGCAGAACTGCTCTATCACACCTTAATCAAAAAAAAGGGGCATGGTATTACGGGAGTGCTAGCATTAGTTCTAGGAAAGAGCTACTGAGACAAAAAAACGTTAAAAAATTGATTTTCTTATGACTAGAAATTCACTGATCAATCAGAAGGACTGACACACTAGGATCTCTCACCAGGACTCTGACGTCACTGAAAGTATAACGTTTGCTAGGTGGGCCCCATAAACAGTGTACATGTATAGAAGGGTGGGTAAAAGACAAATGCATTTTTTATATCAAACAAACAAATCTAGTGTGCAGGTTTGCATTTTCCAAATTTAATGAGCATCGGCACATGTAATTTTCAAATAAAATTAAAACTTAATTCTAGATCGGTTTATTTTCCAAGAAAAATCCAAGAAGGCGAATTTTTTTTTACCAAAACGCTCTCTAGGTTAAGGCATAACCTAGCTGTAGATAGTAAGGAGATGAAACATATTAAAAAAATATATAAGAAACCGTATATAGTGTGATTCCCTAAACATATCGGACAACGATGTAAAAAAGCCTAATGTCTGAGAAATTTCAATTTCCCTAGTTGTTACGTTACCGACACCGATAAGCGGTGTTTCCATAGTGATGCAGTCAGTCTTTATTCTACATCCATTTAGAGTACCTAAGTCGTGTGTTTACTGAAGAAACTCCAACTCAAA
Organism: Elysia crispata; assembly: GCA_033675545.1. Taxonomy (NCBI): domain Eukaryota; kingdom Metazoa; phylum Mollusca; class Gastropoda; family Plakobranchidae; genus Elysia; species Elysia crispata. Next base: position 106,123 of record JAWDGP010001842.1, read on the forward strand.
AAGTCAAAGTTTGTCGTATTTGAGGTTAGTTTATGTGAGATTAGAAGGTGAAACAAACAGTACTGAAAAATAAACTGGACAATATTGGAAAGCAGATATAATCCAAGCATTTGGATAACAAAGATATAAAATGGTGTAATAGTTCAAGTTTTTTTTTGACCGTGTAATTTCTGGCAGCATCGAGACCGTGTACAAACCGTGCTGAGTTTAACATTAAGTGCTCAGTGTGGGGCAGAAAAAAAAAATTCTAGTCTAGATTTACATTCGGAGAATTAGCAACAATGAAAGATTAGAATCTAAGTCTTTACTGAGATTAAAATGTTTAATCATAATTATGCTGATGATAAATTAGGCCTAATCTAGATTTTTCGATCTACTTGTAGGCCTAGATGACAGTTCTAAAGTAACTTTAGTCTTGGAACGCTGATTTAGATCTACATTGGATGTCGATGAAACAAACTGATTTAAAAAAGATTCTGTGTAGATTAAGGTAAGAGGCAAGTTTCCTTTATCTTAGCTCTCAATGTTTTCGAGGCAAATGTTTCACAGACACTCAAAACTTGTTTAAATTACTTCCGTTCGCTAAATAGGTCTTTGTCTGTTCAAGAGTGGTGTTGAATAAATCAAAGCTTACCATTAGGCGATGTGTATGTCTAGGTGTGTGTGGGGGGGGAGTGGGGAGGGGGATTACGTTTTAACAGAAACAGAACTTACTCTATAGCTGATTATTTCTTACATTAATGACTGAAATAAGGTGAAACTTTTCTAATTATGCTCAGCTCCAAACCTTTTCCTCAATAACTTTACCTGCCTTTGGATTTCACAAACTTTCAAGTAAGGGATTTAACCGATAGTTTGGTTTCCAACTATGTATTTTTTTCGCGTTATCTCCCTATCTTGAGCTGTCCACTCAAAGTAACATGCTAGGCTAGGCCCTAGCTCGCTTAGGCAAGGTTTAGGACTAACCATCCGGTTTGCGTTCCCTGTCACCTCGCTCTGACTGTCCTCTCCTCTTCCGCTTCGGGACGACCGTGTGAAAAACAGCAGCGCCTTCACCTCGGCTCAGTTAGCTGCTGGCCTATCACTTGTGTCACTGACAGATCCAAGTGCTTAGAACTACCCAAGGCATAAGGGATCCACTCAAACACAAGTTTTCAGTTTGGAGATCTCTAGATTAGTTTGTTTTTCAACAACATGGTGAAAGATTATGTTTCTCATGGATTTCCTTCTGGATATTTGAATTCATATTTTCCTTTTTACGATCACAATGAAGGCCTAGAGAGTCTAGATCTAGCAAGATTTCAAGATCTAGATTTAACTATAAGATTTAAAACATTGTGTTCTGAAAATAAAACTCATTTAATATTGTAATTCTTGATCTAAATTAGAGTTATAGATCTGTTTTGTGAAAAGTGTATAATCAAGTTATAGCCTAGATCTAGACTCTAGTTCTAGATTTCTTAGTGGAGCTTATATTGCTCATGGAAATGTAAGTCTAGATTTTAGGCCTAGATCTAAATCTAGAATCCATATAGATCTAGATCTAGATCTACATGTAATGTGTGAAATTTGAAAATGTTTTTTGTGGTTTTATTTGAATAATTCAGATCCAGATTCTAGATTAGAATTGCTCGATGCAGCTGTATTCAGTCCATTTCCAAGCGGGGCCTGGATCTCTTATTTCCATTTCGCCATGGAGCTACTACCGTTTGTGGATATATTAAAAGTGTTTAACAACCCCATCAACGAGGAACAGGCTTGGGCCGTGTGTTATCAATGTGCTCATTTCTTACAACGGAATTCAAGCCAGGAATTTTATCAAGATGTGTATGAGTCTGGAATCCACAGTATTTGGCTCAGCAGACACGGGGATGTGCTCCTCCGCAAAGGACCACCTGATCCTAACGGTTCTGGCAAGGGACCCCCTCACCACAGTAAGTCAATCTGCTGCGCTTAGTGCCTTAATCTTGGTGCTTTAACTGATTTAAATCGAGGATAGAGTTAAGTAGATCTATCTTACAAAATGTTGCTTTTTAAAAATTAGAGCTTTTGTGTGACATTCGTCGAAAACTGGATTACTCACGCGGTTGATTAAAGATCTTGAAATAGATGGAGATATCAGAGATATCAGTCTATGCAGATATCATATAGTTGTAGAACTTTTTTTTAACTTTCCATCGAAAAGATACAGACATAAACGTCCAATTCAGAGTTATATAGCTGCCTGGTAACATTATAAAATGACGACAACACAGAAATCCTTCACTGCCTACAGCCCTGTCCTTCAACCACACAAGACTATTATGTTAATACACCCCCAAACAGTACCTCATGGTATGGCAATATGTAATGGGTAAAAAAATAAAATCATTTTACCATTTAATAAAGCAATGAAAAAAAAGATCCAAGCGAAAAAAAAAAGAAAGTTAAAAAATAACGCAAGCTATAATGCTAGTAGTATAGATACAATGACAGTGGTTGTATATTATTACCTATCCTGATATAATCGCAATTGGGGCCTATCATATTATGATATTAGCTAATACGTTGCCTATCCCACTATGGTATTAACTACTACTGAAAAAGCAAGCATTGCCTATCATACTATGGTATTAGTTATGAACTGATAAAGAAAACAAACGTGGAAAAAATGCTAGAAATGGTATTACTATAATTAGCTACTACATTGATCTAATGAATAAGCATAATCATCCAGTACTGGAGGCAAATTAAATGTATTCACCATAAAGCAGAATACAAAATATCAAAATTTGAGACATCTTAAATGTGAACCTAATTTCGCGCCTCATGCAAAGTTTTAGAATTGAGATGTGTCGATGAATGTATGTTTCTTAGATCTGAGAAAATTACCAGTACAAGCAGGGGAGAAAGCTGCCACTTTAAAAAAAAAAACCATTTACTTGTTTGCTATTTAAGCTAAAAACTTGGTTATACAAAATTTTCAAGAAAGTTACACGAGGTCCTTAGTCATATATTTTTCATTACAATCAAATTGCAATGTATCGGAACTATTATAAACATTTTAGAAATTACAAAAACAAAATGTTAGGATTACACTTATTTATAGATCATACAACTATAGAGAGAAAAAAAGGCTTCAAAATCAGACGGACTAAACAAGATTGGCGTGTCTTCAAAGTGCGACCTAATGAACTCTTTAAAAAATCAACACCTCGGGATCAGAATAAGTAAGAGTTGACTATGACAATTATATAGATATTATATAAACAAAAACAAAATTGTGAGGGCTCAGAGGACTTAACACTAAAGCAAGGATGTCCCTGAAGTGATTTGTGTGTAAAAGGGTTCCCGTGGACATAAACTGGACGTGCCTGCCATGCACCTGGTAACCAAACATTGCTTGCTGTAACTGATAAACCCAGTTGAAAAGCAGAACAACAAAGCTGTAAGGTACTAAAAAAACATTCACTACTATAAACAGTTCTGGTATGAAGCATAGTTTAAAAAAATAAAAAAGAAAGTAAAAATAGGTTTAGCGCAGCTTCGAAATGTTCAAAACAAGGAAGCTTTCGACTTAACACCTAGAAAAAGACAAGAATCAGAACAAGAAACAATTCAAGGATATTCACATTAAAATGCCGAAAAAATACTTCTACTTCTATAGAAATTCAAAAAGGAGGTATATTTAGAAATTACCATTAAGATAAAACAAACATGCAAAAATATACACAGATAATAAATTTAAAAACAAATGAAACGCGAGTAAGAAGGAATGCATCAAAGGAAAAAATAAATACAAGAATGACTGAATAAGTATTTATCAAGAAATAAAGATATAATTGAATAAGTAAAAGAAAGAATAAAAAACCCAACAATTTAGATAAATGAGTAGGCCA
>JAWDGP010001842.1:112500-133317 GCA_033675545.1 Elysia crispata
GAATGCTGGGAATTCCGGACCGGGTAGGGAGGTTGCTTGAGTGTGTCACCTCGAGGGATTTAGCCACACACTGTCGCTCTGTCGCTGTGTCATTCGTGGAGTAAAGTTCTGTCATCTGTTTTTGTTTTGTTTCATCTTGGTGCAACCCGAGACAGATAGCTTATGTTTTGGGTGCAACTTATAGCTCTGCTTGGATTGGAGGTAGGTGGGCAAGGAAAGAGTTAGTGCGTGTGTTTGTTCGTGAGAGAGAGAGAGTGTGTGTGCATATGTGTGATAGAGTTTGCACGTGTCTGTGTGTGAGATTGTGGGTGTTCTAGTGCGGTGTGTGTTTGAGAGAGAGAGAGAGAGAGAGAGAGAGAGAGAGAGAGAGAGAGAGAGAGAGAGAGAGAGAGACGCAGATTGTTTTGTTAAGGATAGGAGAGGAAGATCATTCGCATGATTCGGGTTAACAATGATGAGGAGAACTTTTGTCTTCGATCCCTTGGCTACAATCAACAGGTCAACAGGACTGTGTGATGACATGTAGCACCCCAAGCCCTCCCGAACAGCATCTCGCTCTTGTGACAGGTGTCCCATTGTCTCGCTAGCCCCAGGACCTTGTCGTAAATGAGGCGACGGACCACAAATCTCGCCTGTGTTGCCAGTAGATGATGTGATCAGCCTCGCTCTCGCGGAATTCACTGTTTTACTCTGCGGTGGTAGGCCTCAGTGGCGTCTGTCTGCCCCAATGAAACATACTTACATCCATCCATCCATCCATTATCTATATTATAAAAGGGAACTTCGATTTCTTTATCCGCTATCTCCTCCAAAACCACTCCATGAACAGTGATGAAGTTTACCGAATTCCGATCCTTAACGATCCTTGTCCCACGCGGTACCCCCCCCCCCCCCCCCCTTTCCAAAAAAAAAAAATAAAAAATGACGGCCTTTTCTTCTGGAGCGGAGGTTGTGAATGTGAACAACACTTCTGCTTCTTTTGCATGCGTTTCGCACTTCTATTCTGTTTTATATCTAAGATATCGACCAGATCCACAAAGTTGTCAACAAGGAACCGAAGAAACATTCAAGTTAAGCCATTTTATCAACTTGCCCCTCCTAATATATCTAACATACGTTATAAAGATTGTGTTGTAGAATAATTAAAGGCTGTAGCAATCCAGGATAACCCAATTATAAAATAGAGAGAGTTATCCTGGATTATATATATATATATATATATATTTTTTTTTTGTTTTTTTTGTAAATCCGGGGCCTGAATTTTTTTTTGTTCTCTGTAAGGTAATATTGTATGAGCAGTTGCACGTTTTTTTACTTTGTATTGGTGAGCATTTTTTCACCACATTAGGTCCAGCAGTGCATTGTCCATGTATGTGTAATGGGTCATCAGCACCGCATTTTGGTCTCTGTGGAGAGAAACTGTGAAAAGAGAGCTGTTTAAAAGATTGCACCCAAATTAAGCGTACCATTTTTGTTTGAGACCTCTCTTCGATTTAAAGAATTTCTTCATGGTAACATGAGAATTCCAATGCCTTAAAGTTCTTAAGACTACTATGAATGGCCATGGGGGAGTTATATATTATTTATGTCAAGTTCGCTTTTCTTTATTGTTGTTTTCCCCACCTGTTAATTGTTTTAAAGTTTGCTTTTCTCCAGTGTATGGCTCTGGATAATATGTCTGTAATTTTTTTGTTTTGTGAAGTTTGCATCTCTTAATTGTATTTGTGTTATCCCTAAATCCTTATGCTCGAACCGAGGCCTCTACTAGCGACCTGTGTTGATACGTAACATAACTTTTGGACGGTGGTGAACCAATCATTCAAACACAAGCTGTAGTGTGTAACGCATTGTACTATAAGTTGATCTATTCATTTCCTCACCCTTTTTTTGGTGCGTAACTTTTGGGTAGCGGATCGGGTAGATCTATGTACATTATCTTATTTGGTTGCATAACGTTTGTATTTCAAGCCCAAGAACTTAGTTTTGTTTATTGAACACAACCCGCACTTGTATGGTCAAGATTCTTCTCGAATCTCCGACTTAGTTCTAGCATAGTAATGATCTCGTCACCTCTTGTTTACCTTTGTTTTGATAGGTTGCTAATTGCTAATGACGTGTACGAGAATGTTCTCTTATGATTTATGTAATCCCTTTTCTGGATGATTCGACGAGATTTTGTATAAATAAGAATCCAAATTATATTTAGTAAGTCAACATCATCGAGTCTACAGTGAGTCAACATCAAGTCTACAGTGAGTGATTGTTTTAAGTCTACCTACAGTGAGTGACTATTGAGTCAACCTACAGATATTGTATAGTCTAGCTCTTGTGTTGGATTAAACAGTTTGCAATCTTTACTTGCGGACTTCGGACTTATGTTCTACGGACGAGTCGTGTGATTGGCTGTAAATATTTTGAAACCCCTAGACAAACAGAGCCTAACAGATCACCCCCATCATCAAAATCTGTTACATAGTGCATTTTAACAATTCTTTCTGGTCCTTGTCTCCAACTTAAGACAACTGGACGAAATGTTGACTTTACCCTTATTCGGTTTCTGCTATTCACATTTGCTTGGTGAATCTGTATCTCAATCTCTATAACCTGTATTTGTTACTGTCTCAGTCTGAATCTCTGTGAAAGTCTCTATCTCTGGCTGCCTCTATCTACTTGCGTGTCTGTCTTTCTGTCTCAGTCTCCATCCCTGTGTTTGTCTTTACTTGTATCTCAGTCTCTATTTCTCTTACTGTGTCAGTCTGAATCTCTATGAAAGTCTCTATCTCTGTCTCAGTCTCTGTCTCTGTCTTACCCCTTTCTCTGTTACTGTCTCAGTCTGAATCTCTGTGAAATTCTCTATCTCTGGCTGCTTCTATCTACATGCGTGTCTGCCTTTCTGTCTCAGTCTCCATCCCTGTGTTTGTCTTTATTTGTTTCTCAGTCTCTATTTCTCTTACTGTCTCAGTCTGAATCTCTGTGAAAGTCTCTATCTCTACCTGCTTCTAGCTACATGCGTGTCTGTCTTTCTGTCTCAGTCTCCATCTCTGTGTTTGTCTTTATTTGTTTCTCAGTCTCAATCTCTCTTACTGTCTCAGTCTGAATTTCTGTGAAAGTCTCTATCTCTGTCTCCGTCTTTGTCTCTGTCCTACCCCTTTCTCTGTTACTGTCTCAGTCTTAATCCCAGTGTCTTTCTCTATCTCTGTCCTACCCATTTCTCTGTTACTGTCTCAGTCTGAATCCCATGTCTATCCCTATCTCTGTCTCAGTCTCTGTCTGTCGCTATCGCTATCTCTGTTACCGTCTCAGTTTGAATCTCTATGTCGGTTTCTGTTGTCTGTCTGAGCTTGTGTCCCTTTGCCATCTCTGTTATTCTCCGTGTCCCTCCACCTCTCTCTCCCTCTCTGTCCCTCTCGGCCCCCCCCCCCCCCCCTCTCTCTCTCTCTCTCTTTCTCTTTCTCTCTCTCTTCACTCACTTTGATTCAGGTAAGCGCTTGGTTTTTGTTGTGTTTTGAGGATATTAGTCCTCTCCACATGGAAGGAAGAAAAGCAAACATGCCTTACTGAAGGGTTACCAGTTTAAAATAAGGTGGATGAGGTCCAGTCACCGATCACCTTACTTAGATACATGGCCGGTTAGACAAAGCACAAAGACTTAGGTCATTCTTAGAGACATAGACGGTTAGACAGAGCACAAATGACCTAGGTCATACCCAGAGACATAGACGTTAGACAGAGCAAAAAGACTTGGTCATACTCAAAGACATAGACGGTTGGACAAGGCTCAAAGACCTAGGTCATACTCAGAGACATAGACGGTTAGACGGAGAACACAGACCTGGTCATACTCAAGGACATAGACGGTTAGACGGAGAACAAAGACCTGGTCATACTCAGAGACATAGACGGTTAGACGGAGAACACAGACTTGGTCATACTCAGAGACATAGACGGTTAGACGGAGAACACAGACCTGGTCATACTCAAGGACATAGACGGTTAGACGGAGAACACAGACCTGGTCATACTCAAAGACATAGACGGTTAGACGGAGAACACAGACCTGGTCATACTCAAAGACATAGACGGTTAGACACAGCTCAAAGACCTGGTCATACTCAGAGACATAGACGGTTAGACACAGCTCAAAGACCTGGTCATACTCAAAGACATAGACGGTTGGACAAGGCTCAAAGACCTAGGTCATACTCAGAGACATAGACGGTTAGACGGAGAACAAAGACCTGGTCATACTCAGAGACATAGACGGTTAGACGGAGAACAAAGACCTGGTCATACTCAAAGACATAGACGGTTAGACGGAGAACAAAGACCTGGTCATACTCAGAGACATAGACGGTTAGACGGAGAACACAGACCTGGTCATACTCAGAGACATAGACGGTTAGACGGAGAACACAGACCTGGTCACACTCAGAGACATAGACGGTCAGAACACTGTAATATTTTGACTACTTGGCTCCAATTATTCTCTCTCTCCATCTCTATCTCTCACTCTCTCTCTCTCTCTTTATATTTTTCACTTTCTCTCTCTCTCACTGTGTGTGTGTGTGTGTGTCTTTCTCTCATCTAGCAAACAGTAGGATACATAAACAAAGGACACAGCATTATTTTTATGATCGCTGTTTCCCTCCTCACCCCATCTTTTTCTTTTTCTCTATCTCTGTCTGTCTGTCTGTCTGTCTGTCTCTCTCTCTCATCCGGCATTTAGTAGGAGACATAAACATGGGACAAAATGAAAATTACTCCAATCACTAAATTTCTTCTCTTCCCCTCCCCACATGCACCCTCCCTGGGGATAAAGTTTTCCTTGTCCCAGCTATCAACAGTTTTGTTCAGTGTTGCTAACTCTATACCTTTTATTGACATTCTTCATTTGTGTAATACGATTAGAAGAGCAAACTTGAACGAGATCTGCAGTATGAAAGCATAGACTGTCCACTATTGACTTGGATCGATAGCCTTACCCTGAGATCTATCTACTCATCCATGTGATGGTCGCCATGGCAGGGAAGAAAATAATTGCTTAATTGCTACCGGGACATCGGGTGTAATCTGACGTCTACAGAATTATTTCGGTTCTGCTTTTTGCAGAAAAGAAATAAAATAAAAACCAAACATAACATAACAAAAAATGCCCCCCCCCCCCCCCCCCCCCACAAAACAAAAAAAAAAAAAAAAATCAAAAAAAAAAAAAACAACAACGAAACAAAGAAAACAAAAACAAAAACAAAAAAAATAAGAAAACAATAAGCCTAAAACTCCACCGTACGTTTCACCAATTTGCTGTGTGTAGTTTTCTTCTGACGTTTATTAATTGAGCTCTTTCAGTCTTCCGCTTATCCAATTCAATAAAAGAGAGAGAGAGAGAGAGAGAGAGAGAGAGAGAGAGAGAGAGAGAGAGAGAGACACACACACACATAGGAGTAACGGAGGAGAGGGAAAGGAGAGGAGCAATAGATGCAAAGTATGGTCTTTGCAAAAAACAAACAAAAAAAAAAAATCAGCGATTCAAGCCGGATGCAAGGCGGTGCTGGTGTTGTTGTGAGAAAGAGCTGAAGCTTCAACACACCCAAGATGATCAAACTGTTGGTGTGTTGAGATCTCATGTCTAGACCGCGAGTGGCTGTGTCCTGTATGTCAGACTACACACACACATACATACACCAGTCCCGCGTGGCCTTGTTGGTGAGCGCTGAACGCGCGTCCCGTGAAGAAATCTCATTAGATGATTGACTGCTTGTGACGTCATCCGTTACTGCCAGCCAGTTTCTGGTGACGTGACGAAGTTGACCCAGGCGACCAGCACAAGGATTAGGTTCACACATCACATGCACAGCTCGCAGTCCTCACTGACTGACTGACTGACTAACTGACTGACTATGTGTCCATGTCACTGGTTCGGTGGGAGGGCGGGCTGGTAGCGATCCATTACTGCCTCGCCGTCCGAACAATCTAGATAGCGTTTGTCGGACTAATTACATCTTTCGCACTCACAAACACCAACACACACACACAGCCTGGTACGTGACTAGCTGCTGTTATTCCTGAGGCTTACAATGTTCTACCGGTACCTAGACCTACCTAATACATGTAGTATAGACATAGAGACTCTACAGTGTAGAACTAGCCTCTCCGCGCTAAGTACCAAGCTCTATGGGTCGGCCTGCCCATACCCAACGGGTCTGGAATTCCTTCTGTGTGCTTCATGTTATACTAATTGTTTTATATATATATATATATATATATATATATATATATATATATATATATATATATATATATTATCAATACAAATAAACGCGCGGACCGGGAAGAGAAAGCTCTCATGCTGCACTACATTTTATTTGTATCTTGTATTTTTTTTATTTTGTGTGTGTGTGTGTGTGTGTGTTTCGTTTTTAACTCATTCCTTCTTGAGAATAATACCCGGTCAGACCAAGAATTAGGTTGGTTAGGTTAGATCCTATCTTTTTTTTTTTTCTTTTTTGATTCCTTCAGTTCAAGCTGGGCTGAGGTGAGGTTCGGTTTCAATCTGTAATGCATTTTAGAAGAGCGGCGGTCCGTCCACAGCCACCACCGGTGAGGTCATCTTGAGCTCAACATTCTTTGGTCTGCTTCACTGACCACTGAGCCTTCGGGCAGCGGACAGCAAAACAGAGCACACTACACACATACAGTACACTCTCACACACACTTTAACACAGTCATGTCGTTTTCGTTTGTTGTGAGTTGGCCAAAAATCTTTCTAAGCCTCGTATTACAGAATTATATACTCTGGTAGGATTTTTTGCAACTGAGCACTAAGAAAAAAATATTAAAATCGGAAGGATAACAAAACAAGCATGGTCTATCAAGCTTTCTCTTCTCTTTCTCTCACTCTCTCTGGCACACACTTACTCGCTCTCTCATTTTCTGACACTCGCTTGATACCGTTTGTTTGATATGGAAAGACATCAGTTGTTACTTAAGCTCACGTGAGTGTAATACTCAGAGTTACCTACAAGGAGAGATAAATCTTTTTCTGGATGTAATACCACAGATACACATTTAGTCCCAACTCTTGCGGGATTGGAGAAGACGATATTATAACAGTGTGTCGACTCCTGTTACATCAAAGGGTGAAAGAGTGCTAAATGAGAGAGCTGTATGGGAGTTGGGTAGAATACAGTGGGTAACTGATAGAACTGTATGGGAGTTAGGTAGATTACAGTGGGTAACTGATAGAACTGTATGGGAGTTGGGTAGATTACAGTGGGTAACTGATAGAACTGTATGGGAGTTGGGTAGAATACAGTTGGTAACTGATAGAACTGTATGGGAGTTGGGTAGATTACAGTGGGTAACTGATAGAACTGTATGGGAGTTGGGTAGATTACAGTTGGTAACTGATAGAACTGTATGGGAGTTGGGTAGATTACAGTGGGTAACTGATAGAACTGTATGGGAGTTGGGTAGATTACAGTGGGTAACTGATAGAACTGTATGGGAGTTGGGTAGATTACAGTGGGTAACTGATAGAACTGTATGGGAGTTGGGTAGATTACAGTGGGTAACTGATAGAACTGTATGGGAGTTGGGTAGATTACAGTGGGTAACTGATAGAACTGTATGGGAGTTGGGTAGATTACAGTGGGTAACTGATAGAACTGTATGGGAGTTGGGTAGATTACAGTGGGTAACTGATAGAACTGTATGGGAGTTGGGTAGATTACAGTGGGTAACTGATAGAACTGTATGGGAGTTGGGTAGAATACAGTGGGTAACTGATAGAACTGTATGGGAGTTAGGTAGATTACAGTGGGTAACTGATAGAACTGTATGGGAGTTGGGTAGAATACAGTGGGTAACTGATAGAACTGTATGGGAGTTAGGTAGATTACAGTGGGTAACTGATAGAACTGTATGGGAGTTGGGTAGATTACAGTGGGTAACTGATAGAACTGTATGGGAGTTGGGTAGATTACAGTGGGTAACTGATAGAACTGTATAGGAGTTGGGTAGATTACAGTGGGTAACTGATAAAACTGTATGGGAGTTGGGTAGAATACAGTGGGTAACTGATAGAACTGTATGGGAGTTAGGTAGATTACAGTGGGTAACTGTTAGATAGAGCTGTATGGGAGTTGGGCAGATTACAGTGGGTAACTGTTAGATAGAGCTGTATGGGAGTTACATGTATGCAGATCACAGTGGTAACTAATAAAGCTGTATGGGAGTTGGTGAGATTGCAATGGGTAAGGGTAACTGCTAGAGCTGAATGGGACTTGAGGAGATTACAATGAGTTACTGATAAAACTGTATGGAAGTTGGGAAGATTTAAAGGGATATCTGCTAGAAATGCATGTGTTGGGAAGATTACAACATCAAGTCTACCTACAGTGATTATTAAGTCAACCTATAGTGGTTATAGAGTCAAGCTCTTGTGTTGGATTAAATAGTTTGCAGTTTTTACTTGCGGAATTCAGACTTATTTTCTACGGACGAGTCGTGTGATTGGCTCTATATATATTTTCATACCCCTAGACAAACAAAGACTAACAGATCATCCCCATCAAATCTGTTACACTGGGGGCTCGTCCGGGATAGAATCTACAAGTTACGCATCACAGACATATGAGTCTCTCAGAGACTTGTTTGTGAATAAGCAATTCCTGGGCTCAAGCCCGGCTGATTTGTCTTCATACCTACGGGAAAGGAAACTGGCTGACCTTGAAGAAGTGGCGAAATCAGCTGAGCTGTTCCTCACAGCCCGCAAGAGACATCTGAGCGACCGAGCACGGCAAGGTGCTACTCATGGGCAAAACCAGCCTCCCATTTTCAAGAAGGAAGAAGAACTCATATGTCACATTTGTAGAAAGCCTGGTCACACTACCCAGAATAGTAGGAATAAAGCGAGTCAAGGCAGAGGATGTTATCACTGTGGAGAGTTGACTCACATGAGGAAGGACAGTCCGAAGCTGAGGATGAATAGCAGTCAGACTACGTTATCCAAGAGAGCAGGATCAGCAGCCATACGGGTTATGGAAACCCAAGGATCAGCATCAGGAGAGGATGCGGGAAAAGGGGACACCAAATCTGACGTCAGAACCGAAGTCCAAGACGGGTTGCTGCAGTTGGCAAGTGGGAAGAGAGTTCCAGCCATGATAGACTGTGGAGCCAGTGGTGATAAGGAGTCAGCCAGGGAGCTGAACTTACCGATCGTCAAGGACCTTGTTGGAGAGAAGACAGTCGACGTGTTAAAGGACACAGATTGTGAGGGCGTCGTGGTTCGTCGCGGGTTAGTTGATGATGATCAGCTAACAGAAAAGTGCTGTTTTTTGTCAGGATAGACAATATAGTACTGCTGGCGGAAAAGGCCAGGATTCAAGTCAAAACACTTTATGTGTCCGGAGAAGTGGAGGCGTTATGCATACCGGAGGTCATATGTGATCTTGTTGTGGGAAACGTCCCGGGTGCTCGGAACCCAGATGACCCTGATATGACATCCATGGTTGGTGCTGTGACGACAAGGGCCCAAGCAAAACAGGAGGTCAGGCATAAGCCACTTACAGTACCGTATACACCAAGCACACAAGAGTGAGTCAGGGAGAGCTAATCCGACTCCATCAAGATGGTGAAGCCACCAAGAGGATGGGCTATGTGCGAAAATCGCGCGGGAAGAACATCATTCTTCGAGAAGAGAGACGGGATCGTGTACAGAGTCTATGATGACGCGACCTGCGGAGGGGCTAATGTGCTACAAGTCGTTCTCCCAGAAAGCCTGAGGAAGTGCATGATGTCAGTAGCCTATGATACTATCACCGGAGTCACCTTGAAATAAAGAAGACCAGGGAGAAGATAATGAGGAGTAACTTCTACTGGCCTGGTTTGTACGAGGACGTAGCTAGGTATTGCCGCTCGTGTGACATATGTCAAAAGACGGTGAGCTAGGGAACAGTGCAGAGGGTCCCAATGGAGAACATACCAGTGGTGGATGTCCCTTTTAAACGTGTCGCTGTGGATCTAATTGGACCGATAGAGCCAGCAATTGAAGCAGGATACCTACACATTTTGACGCTTGTAGACTAAGGTATCCAGAAGCTGTTCCGTTGAAGAAAATCGACACTGAGACAGTGGCTGAGGCGCTTGTGGATATATACAGTCGCTTCGGTGTTCCAGAAGAAATCCTTAGTGATCAGGGAACACAGTTTATCTCAGATTGCATGAAGGAAGAATGCAGGCTTCTTGGTGTTACACAGTCTACGACTACACCATATCACCCGATGTGTAATGGCCTGGTCGAGAAGTTCAACGGCACGTTAAAGAAGATGTTAGAAGAGGCTGTGCAATGAGAAGCCAAAGCAGTGCCACCGATAAATCAACGCCTTCTCTTGGCATATACTAGGGAAGTGCCTCAGGATTCCACTCATTTCACCCCGTTCGAGCTTATGTATAGCAGCACTGTGAGAGGACCCATACACATACTACGGGAACTATGGACCCAAGTCATTGATGAACTGGAGGTGAATCAACCTACAGTGATTATAGAGTCAAGCTCTTGTGTTGGATTGAACAGTTTGCAATTTTTACTAGCGGACTCCAGACTTTTTTTCTACGGACGAGTCGTGTGACTGGCTGTGTATATTTTCATATCCCTAGACAAACAGAGCCTAACAGATCAACAGATCACCCCCATCAAATCTATTACACAGTAGGTGAAGGCAAAAGCTGGCGAAATTACAAAGATATCGATTCGTGTAGAACAGTGAACTGAGAGAAACATGTTATCCAATGCTTGTTATTTTAGTCATCCCCGTCCATGACATTTTTTTTTTAAATCATATGCGATGCTTAACAGAAAGAAATGATAGAAATGAAGGAAAGGTAGATGATTTTACATTTTCTTCCGTTTTTTTTTTTTTTTTTTTTATTAATCGGCTGACAACTCGCCCAGCATGCAGCCTGGTCGGTGTGCTCTAGTCGCCTCTAGTGGGCGGTAACTCATTAGCAGGACACCTGGTTCCTCTACAATATCTTGTGTGTTGCTTGTGTGTATGTCGCTGTGCATATGAGCTCTAGGGTCTACACATGTAATTGGAGCACACAAATATTCCGAATGGGAACGTGAATTACTCATTGGCGATAATATGTCACAGAGGAAGTGGCTTCAATTCAAGAACGGGTATCCAGCACAAAAATAAGCCTCATTCATCATGATCTTGTATCGTAAAAGAACTCCCCGTGGTCACAATATTTGGACTTAACTTGACAGTGGTCCTCTACCACCGTCGCTTCTTCCTGCTCCTCCTTCTCCTCCCCCTCCTCCTCCTCCTTCTTCTTCTTCTTCTTCTTCTTCTTCTTCTTCTTCTTCTTCTTCTTCTTCTTCTACTACTACTACTACTACTACTACTACTACTACTACTACTACTACTACTACTACTACTACTACTTCTCCTTCTTCTTCTTCTTCTTCTTCTTCTTCTTCTTCTTCTTCTTCTTCTTCTTCTTCTTCTTCTTCTTCTTCTTCTTCTTCTTCATTTTCTTCTTCTTCTTCTTCTTCTTCTTCTTCTTCTTCTTCTTCTTCTTCTTCTTCTTCTTCTTCTTCTTCTTCTTCTTCTTCTTCTTCTTCTTCTCTTCCTCCACCTCCTTTCGTCTCCTCCCCCATCATGTTCAGTTGGTCCAAGACGCAAAGCTCTCTGTGATCAAGCTACAGGCATAATCGATCTTTTCCAGTTTGGGATATTTGCAGTTACTTCGGGTGAGGACTAGATTGACTAAAAGGTTGCTAGTGCTGGTCGGAAAAAAGAAGGTGATTCGTTGTTGATATTCTAGAAAAAAGAAACAAAGTCTAAGTTGGGGCGAGATAGGTCTATATATATATATATATATATATATATATATATATATATATATATATATATATATATATATAGAGAGAGAGAGAGAGAGAGAGAGAGAGAGAGAGAGAGAGAGAGAGAGAGAGAGAGAGAGAGAGAGAGAGAGAGAGAGAGAAAGTACAATGCCAAACTACATCAGTCCAAGGTCACACACTTAGCCAGGAAGTAACAACAGAGAGAGTCTTGTCAGCGACTGTATTTGATTTCCATCAACGACCTTACTTCAAACAAAGTAACATCATGGCCCGTGGAACAACAAAACTTCTAAAAGCAAAGGCACCATCAAAGACATCAAGACATGTATATTATCAAATTCACCCGACTTATCATGACATTAGAATCACCTAACTAACCAAACTGTAGAAAGATTTCAGTTAGCACGACCGAAGAATCACCAAATTTACCGAGCCAGGTGTAACATCCAACTTAACATTACATGAAAATCAATCAACTCCTTAACCCAAGTAGAGCATCGAATTTTTCAGGACATTAGAACCACCAATTCCACCGAGCCAAGTGCAACATAAATCTTAATGTGACGTAAGAACCACTAACCAATATCAAGCCATGGACACAGAGAACTTGTCATGCCATAAGAACAACCGAAATCAAAAAGTCAATTATGTGATCTTTGTGAAAACGGCCGACTATGAAAGGTTTTAATATCTTAGTTCATGAATTTCATAGGGTACAATTTTCGAATGAAAAAAAGGAAATATGGTGAGATTAAGAGGTAAGGAGAAAAGAAGATTTAAAGGGGAAATGAAAACAGAGTGAGTTAGAGAGAGAGAGAGAGAGAGAGAGAGAGAGAGAGAGAGAGAGAGAGAGAGAGAGAGAGAGAGAGAGAGAGAGAGAGAGAGAGACGAATTAAAGAGAGATAGCTGGCGAGTGGAAGATGAAAGAATGAGTATACATATAAAGGTTTAAAAAAAAAACAGGAAGAAGAGAGACAAAAAAAAAAGAAGAAAAATTAATATAAAGTTAGCGCTATGTTTAAAGATACAACATGTCGGACTCTCTCCTGGTTGCACACTCCGGCCACTGATCCATTTTTCATGTCCGACACCTTTACAGTTGATTCAGAAATAACTCTTTACATACACCCTGGTTTTGTCTGCAGGTTCTGTCCGCTACGGATACCCAGCGCCATCCTCATCCACAACTTCTAGCAGCAGCAGCTGGAGAACTACAACCACGACTCACCGTCGGAGCAAGGGAAACGTGTTGGCAGTAGAGTCAGATGTAAGTAAACGTACAGTAAAGGCCGCATATAAACAGTCTACTCACATGCGTTAACATAACCTGACCTAACCTCAAGCCCACATATAAATAGTCCACTTACATGTGTTACTTTATACATAAACTAACTTTACCCTTAACCCACACACTAGTAGTAGCAAATGAAATAATAGTCTACTTACAATGCTATTTGTTACATACATACTCCTAATTCTTACCCGTACAGAAAAAGCCGCAGATAGATTGTGTACCTGCATATGTCAACATCCATGCCCTTGATCCTAACCCTAAAAAGTAACCAAATATAAGTAGTCTCCCGACATGAGTTAACTTACATACTCCTTACATTAATCCATTAAAACATTACCACATAATGTACGTTACTCACATTGAGTTCATTTACACATAACGCCATGTAAAAAAAATACATTTATACCTTTATCTTAACCCATACAATAGAAGCCACATATCGGTCCATCAATGTGTTTCACATACATTCCCCATGTCCTAAGGCTTACAAGAGTAGATACATATAAGTCCATCTACTTTACATACCTCTCATCTTTACCCACACCAGAGTAAACACATCTTAGTTCATCGAGGTGTTTTTACAATAAACCTTATCCCAATTCATACAACAGAAGTTTCATAGCAGTCCATATATGTGTTTTTACATATACTCCCAATTCATACAACAGAAACCACATATTGGTTCCATCTACCTTTTTTTTTACATGTATCACTTATTCTCAACCCTACAATTGTGGCCCCATATTAGTCCAAGTTTTTTTTAAGCAGCCACATATCAGTCCATCTATGTGTTTTTAAACACATATCCCTTATCCCAATTCAGACGAGAATTGCCACATATGTCTATCTACGTGTTTTTAGATACACTATAGTGGCCGTCCCTCAACCTCGGGCCTACATATTGTTCAAGGATGGAACCATGCGGCCCGAGGCTGTATTTCCAAGTTTGACCTCTGTTACGGCGAGCTAATTAAGCACTTCATGACGTTAGGTGTTCTGACAGATGTTGCCATCTGTGCACTTCTATAGGGTAATTAATTGAGACTCGCTCAAGTTTGATGATCTTGGCAACTAATGGACATTATATGGCTTTAGAATTAGATTTTATTAAAATTGTCAACAGGTCGAGTTACAACATCCTTGATCGCGGTTTGGGCTTATGGAGAGGCAGAGGGATGGGCAAGGAAAGAAGTGGGTCTATTTCATAACTCGACTATTTTAGTTCTACAATTACAATTGCATGAGGTGCATGGCTGCAGATAGCTATTGTAGTCAGGCGGTGGTAGGAAGCTCCAACTTGCTAATATCACAAATCTCCTCATATCTTGTGTTTCTGTAGCTTTACTACTTGATCCACAATTTTGACATAACCGTCCACATGTATACAGGGAAGCTTTGACCTCTTACCTTCACAAACAATCGACTTTCGAAAAAGTTTCAAAAGTCGGCATCCCATACATTCATAGCTTAAGTGACAATCTTTACCTGATAATGCTATTTTTCCTTTGGTGTGGGATCACACTCAGAGTTTGTGAAATTTATCTCTTTGTCACTTGTTCTCCTCTGTTTCCCATCCTTTCAGTTCTCTCTGTTCAAATTTCATTTCTCCTCTCTAGCCTCTACTTTATCTCCTCCCTACCCGCTCCAGCCTCTCCTCTCAGTTTCTTCTATCTCTCTTTCTCTCTCTCTCTCTCTCTCTCTCTCTCTCTCTCTCTCTCTCTCTCTCGCTCTCTCTCTCTCACTCCCCTATCTTCCCTCTTCTTTCGGTCCTCTCTTTACCCTCTGCTCCGCCTACTCCTCCATCTTTCCCCTCAGTGTTTCCTCTCTCTCCCCACAAAGCTTCTCTTGTCCCCTAGCCAATCGTCACCGTCAACAGCTTGTAAGAACGTCGTAAATTCCACAAGAGCCTCATTAACCTGGCAGCAGACTGTACAGAATGGAATCGGTAGACTTGAACGGTGTTAAGTGCCTTCTGGTGGCTTTCTTCGTAGCTCTACATGTAATTGAAACCGAAGGTTTTGTGAAAAAAAAAAGGGGGGGGGGGGGAAGAGAGAGAGAGAGAGAGAGAGAGAGAGAGAGAGAGATATTGGTATTAGCTGTGTGATTGGTGTTTTGGTGGATGAAATGAGGTCTATAAGTTTACTCCATAGCACTTGTGTATGATATAATTCTGTGTGTTAGATTGTAAAGACCAATATGATTCTCAGCGGGCTGTTCCAGAATGTGAAAGCTTCCGCTAAACTAAGAGAAGAACGGGTATGTTAAGTAGGGTTCCACACTACACCTCATGAAGTCCACTCTCGAAATAGAATTATTCTTCAATGTGTCTGTATTAAGCGTGTTTCAAAAATCACTTTTTGTTGTCCATAGTATTTTGTAAGCATGGATGCTCAACCGCCTGGATGCGTTGTATCAGATCCGACAGAATGCAGCACATGTTCGGGCAACTCGCAGCAGGACAGAGAACCATTGCTGTGCAGTGAATCAGATCTGGTAGAACTCTATACATGTTCGGAGCACATGGAATGTGGACATAGCCATTGCTGTGCAGTAAAACAGACCTGGTAGAACTCTATACATGTTCGGAGCACATGGAATGTGGACATAGCCATTGCTGTGCAGTAAAACAGATATGGTAGAACTCTATACATGTTCGGGGCACATGGAATGTAAACACATAGCCATTGCTGTGCAGTAAAACAGATATGGTAGAACTTTATACATGTTCGGGGCACATGGAATGTAAACACATAGCCATTGCTGTGCAGTAAAACAGATATGGTAGAACTCTATTATTGTTCGGGGCACATGGAATGTGGACAGATAGCCATTACCGTGCAGTAAAACATATCTGGTAGAACTTTATACTTGTTCGGAGCATCTGGAATGTAAACACATAGCCATTGCTGTGCAGTAAAACAGATCTGGTAGAACTCTATACATGTTCGGAGCACATGGAATGTGGACTGATAGCCATTGCTGTGCAGTAAAACAGATCTGGTAGAACTCTATACATGTTCGGAGCATCTGGAATGTAAACACATAGCCATTGCTGTGCAGTAAAACATATCTGGTAGAACTCTATACATGTTCGGGGCACATGGAATGTAAACACATAGCCATTGCTGTGCAGTAAAACAGATATGGTAGAACTTTATACATGTTCGGGGCACATGGAATGTAAACACATAGCCATTGCTGTGCAGTAAAACAGATATGGTAGAACTCTATACATGTTCGGGGCACATGGAATGTGGACAGATAGCCATTACCGTGCAGTAAAACATATCTGGTAGAACTTTATACTTGTTCGGAGCATCTGGAATGTAAACACATAGCCATTGCTGTGCAGTAAAACAGATCTGGTAGAACTCTATACATGTTCGGAGCACATGGAATGTGGACTGATAGCCATTGCTGTGCAGTAAAACAGATCTGGTAGAACTCTATACATGTTCGGAGCATCTGGAATGTAAACACATAGCCATTGCTGTGCAGTAAAACATATCTGGTAGAACTCTATACATGTTCGGGGCACATGGAATGTAAACACATAGCCATTGCTGTGCAGTAAAACAGATATGGTAGAACTTTATACATGTTCGGGGCACATGGAATGTAAACACATAGCCATTGCTGTGCAGTAAAACAGATATGGTAGAACTCTATACATGTTCGGGGCACATGGAATGTGGACAGATAGCCATTACCGTGCAGTAAAACATATCTGGTAGAACTTTATACTTGTTCGGAGCATCTGGAATGTAAACACATAGCCATTGCTGTGCAGTAAAACAGATCTGGTAGAACTCTATACATGTTCGGAGCATCTGGAATGTAAACACATAGCCATTGCTGTGCAGTAAAACATATCTGGTAGAACTCTATACATGTTCGGGGCACATGGAATGTAAACACATAGCCATTGCTGTGCAGTAAAACAGATATGGTAGAACTTTATACATGTTCGGCGCACATGGAATGTAAACACATAGCCATTGCTGTGCAGTAAAACAGATATGGTAGAACTCTATACATGTTCGGGGCACATGGAATGTGGACAGATAGCCATTACCGTGCAGTAAAACATATCTGGTAGAACTTTATACATGTTCGGAGCACATGGAATGTAAACACATAGCCATTGCTGTGCAGTAAAACAGATCTGGTAGAACTCTATACATGTTCGGAGCACATGGAATGTAAACACATAGTCATTGTTGTGCAGTAAAACATCTGGTAGAACTCTATACATGTTCGGAGCACATGGAATATAAACACATAGCCATTGCTGTGCAGTAAAACATATCTGGTAGAACTCTATTAATGTTCGGAGCACATGGAATGTGGACTGATAGCTATTGCTGTACAATAAAACAGATCTGGTAGAACTTTATACATGTTCGGAGCATCTGGAATGTGGACACATAGCCATTGCTGTGCTGTAAAACAGATCTGGTAGAACTTTATACATGTTCGGAGCAACTGGAATGTGGACAGATAGCCATTGCTGTGCAGTAAAACATATCTGGTAGAGCTTTATACTTGTTCGGAGCATCTGGAATGTGGGCACATAGCCATTGCTGTGCTGTAAAACATATCTGGTAGAACTTTATGCATGTTTGGGGCACATGGAATGTAAACACATAGCCATTGCTGTGCAGTAAAAGAGATCTCGTAGAACTTTATACATGTTCGGAGCATCTGGAATGTGGACAGATAGCCATTGCTGTGCAGTAAAACAGATGTGGTAGAACTTTATCCATGTTCGGGGCAACTTGCAGCAGGACTGATAAATATTGCCGTGCTTTTTTTCAGATCTGATTGAACTCTATACATATTCGGGGATACTCAATGGGCGACAACTGGACATTGTTGTGCGGTGGACCAAATCTTGTTGCACCCTATGCATGTACGGGGCGAAGATTATTGCAGCACCACTAACACGTGGAGCCTCGCCTAGAAAGAAAACCTTCTGACATGAGCACTCTCTCCTCTCTCTCTTTCTCTCTCTCTCTCTCTCTCTCTCTCTCTCTCTCTCTCTCTCTCTCTCTCTCTCTCTATCTGTCTATCTAACTATCAATAAACATTTCTATCTCTCAATGCGTCCGTTCTATGGACTCTTGTGTGTATTGAAAATGGAAAGCACGGAAAAAGGTTTTTGAAATAGCAAGTTTGCTTCAAGGCAAGATTATAGTCTTCCGATATGTCTGTGGATTTGTTGTTTTTTCTTTCTTTTTGAATGCAATCAAGAGATTCCAACTTCAAGAGTGTTGAATGATGTCAGAGAATGGCCTTTGAAAGTTTCCTCTCTTCACACCAAGCTGTTCTGGTTGTTTGACCAATTATTTGAATTGAGTCTTTACCTTGCTCATAGTGATGGCCGTGGTATCGTGTGGAAACTTTGTCAAGGTTCATGGTTTTGTGGTGTTCTGGAACGTAAAAATGTTGTCTCCTTTCAGAGCGGTGTTGGTGATATTATGTCGGCAAGAACTCTTTATAGCTCCTCACATCTGCTCTAATAATGTGTGGATGACGACATTAGTTCGGTCCTCTCAGCTTTCCTTGTTACACTCCCTTTGTATCACGCTTTTTATCATGGTTTTGTGGTGATCTGTAACTTAACAATGTTGTCTCTGTTCAGAGCGGTGTTGGTGATATTATGTCGGCAAGAGCTCTTTATAGTTCCTCACATCTGCTCTAATAATGTGTGGATGACGACATTATTTCGGTCCTCTCAGCTTTCCTTGTTACACTCCCTTTGTATCACTCTTTTTATATTTTCTCGCATTCAACCTTTCTTTGTAACCTTCTCTCTGTAATATTCTTTTCTCATTCTCAACCCCACCCTACTCTTCCAATCTTACCAATCATAATTTTCGTCTTGCTTTACCCTTTCTCTCATACCTTCTTTCTATTTCTATTTCACAGTTATATACTTCCATAGCGAGAAGCCTCTCATTACCCTTTACAGCTTGTCTTCTTTATTATTTTTCTCTGCCCTTACCTTTCCCATCTTACTTTCTCTTCATGTCATTCTTTTCGCCTCTTGCTTGCGCCACCTTCCCCCCTCCCCCCCCCCTCCCCCCGCTCTTTATTCCCTTATCTTCTTTCTATCTTTTCTCTTTCTGTCGTCTTCTAATCCTCCATTTTTATTTTTTTATTTTTTTAACATCACCCTTTGTCTTTCCTCTCACCTTAACCTTCTTTTCTTCTTTCTTTTTCTCCATTCGCGTCTTTTTTCAACTCTTTTTTATTGGGCTGCGTTGTGTATTTTTAATTGTTGTGTTGCAGTGAAAATTGCTTGGTTTGATTATTAAGGCATTATGAGAATTGCTTGGTTTGATTGACAAGATGGGTTTGGAACTTCTTAATCTCATTATTATGATACAACAAGAACTACTCAATCTTATGGGTATAATTAAATGAGAACAACATGTATTTATCTGCTGTGTCTAACGACAATTCTTTTTACATTTTAATGAAGCAGCTAGAAACTAAATGTTTCGATTTTTACGAAGCAGCGAAACATGTTTTAGGTTTTTGTGAAACAGAGGTTACTATTTTTTTTACTTCTATTTTGCGATACAACAAGAACTACTGTAGATTATTGAAGGCTATGTAAGTTGTGGGCGATGATTATGATAATAGAATTCGAATTGATGCTTTGGTTGTTTACGATAGCAGCAATCCGGAGGACTATGGACCATTCCGGGAAGCAGTTTTCACTTTTTAACAATTAGGAGCATCGTTACAAGAACAGTAAGCGTTTTACTTCTCTAACAAAGTTCTCCGCAGCGCATTGGACTACGATCAGAAAACGCTCAAAAAATTTACCGCTGTTTTTGCTAGCACTTGACTTGAGAAAAATTATAACACAAAACCTACAGGTGTCATGCCGTAATTTACCATAACGTTTGATAACTAGCACCATTCACTGATACAGGTTACTGGCAGATCCTGGTCGCCTGCATTTAGGATCTCAGCGTGCAAGCGCTTCATAAAGTGTGATTTATCTTGGACAGCTTATGGCTGCCTGCAACTAGCACAACTAGCAGTTATAGGCTTGGTTTTCAGGAAACCTATCCTTCTGGTTTTTATTGGCAAGTCGTAGCGGGGAGGGAGGGAGCAAGAGGGTTGGTAGCGTCCGCTTCACGTTGCCTCATTATCTTTTCTGTGTATTCAGCTTGAAAAACGAGGGCTTGCTGCACCCATTCCACCGGTAGTTTTATACTAGTGTCTCTGGCACTGCAGCAGACGTATGGTGTATGAACTTGGGAACTCGGGTTGACAATAGTTCTCTGCCTGGTCCCCCAGCTGGAACAAGACCGTGTTTTTTCTTCTCTGGCTGCCTAAGTATCAACACAGCCTGGACGGGCAAAAATGTCCCCAGTTGACCGCTGGCCGAGGACTAGCCACCCTAGTGGACACGCCTGTAGCCCGCATCATGTCTCAAGTCTCATGTATCAGACAGCTGAAAGAACGTAGAGATTCAGTTTATTGTGATGGCAAAGATATAAGAGCAGGAAATATAATTTCAAGATGAATTATTAAGCCTATAAATTGTAATGTGGTGGCCATTATATCAATTCGTTGTATGAAAGCTGTCTTGGAACGACTATAAATAGCTGTGTGGTTTCTGAGATATTAATGA
>JAWDGP010001844.1:0-19611 GCA_033675545.1 Elysia crispata
GTTTTCTACGCCAGAGAGTCACAGAACAGGTCTACATACTCATTTTATTCGTTTTAGACATTTCATATTTCACAATCATCAATCAAGACAAACATTCTAAGCAATTAAAATAAAAACCCATGGAGGGTGACACAACAAAAAACAAACAAAATCAACAATACAAAAACAAAACAAAACGCATTGAAATTAATTGTTGCACAAAGGAAAGGATCAACAATTAGAATAAATACTACAAAGTCAGTTTATGGTATGAGCTGATGTTAATTTGTTTTTTTATAGTAAAAGGTAAACATATCAATGTTGAGAAGAAAATAAGAATTTAAAAGCGAACCTGCGCCTAGTGAGTTTGAACCAAGATCTCCTTGAATAGAAAACCAGAGAGAGGTTGGGAGATGAACGCAACCCTCTTAAAGGAGGAAATTCTGAAAAGGCAGAAAGATGATACCCTGCGATTCCTTCCGAGACAGACTAAAAATAACGTAGAACTTGAAAAAAAAGCGGCTCAAATATTTTGAGAATAAATAAAGAAAGAGCTAAAAAATGTCAGCGAGAGAAAGAAATACTGGTGTAGAAAATAAATTTGATGAAGACGTGGGGGTGAGGAAACTTTGTGGAAAATGAAATGCACTGAGAAACAGGATGTTACGTCTGACATGAAGCAGATTGCGCATGCCGAGCTAAAAAGAACGTTCAGAAGAAATACTGACAAAGTAAATTAAAGAGCAATAGGAATATAAGGCTAAATGAAGCATTGAAAAGTAATTAAAAAATTTGAGATGAGAAAATAAGATCAGAAAAGTGAAAGAAAGCTTCTCATTGATAGGATTTGTCAAAAGTAAGTGCGCAGTTAAATCAAAGCTTATACAAAATAAGAAAATATCTTCGTAACTAAACTACCAAACCCGGACTCCAAAGATTTTCCCTCAAAATATAGCGTTCAACAAATTTCTAAAAAAAAATGATGTTGAAGAAAGAAAACCTTATAAGGATCGACATTCAAGGGATAAATGTGTAGGAGGAGGTGAAAAGTAAAACAGTCTAATGAATATTCAACGGAATCTGACTTCAAACAAAAATTTAATACATAAAGTAATTCAGAAGAAAGGGGGATTTGGGATATGAGTTTTTCTTTTTATTTCAAGCTCCATATGGGTTTCTAAAAATTTCATATTAGAGTAGTTGATGGAGCTTGATTGCTTCAGGATAGGTCACATTTAATAAAACTGAGGTGGAACAAAATTTATGACAAATTTCATAATTTTTTCAATAGATTGAAATAAACGGAACAGATATATAGAAAAAATAAACAATTACAAGTACCTTGAACAAAACATAAAAATGAATAACTTAGTCTCCCACGAACAGCAATAGTGAAAATAAAAGCAGGAGGGCCGGTATTTGGCAAATACAAAGAAATATATTTATTGATATGGCAACAGCGATGAGGTTGCAAAGAAAAACATGAATACAAAGTGTCAACCTACATTCACATACCAATTATGAAGAGCTGCCAATCCAGGACACTCGCCAGTAAGAGGCAACCATCGAACCGTAGAACCATCGAACGTAAGAAAATAAAAACTTCATATTACGGCTTATCTCAGGCATGGGGTGTACGGTTGTGGAATTACAGTGATAGCAACAGTACTATCTCTGTCTCTTCTCTATGCCACTTTCTTCGTCTCTTTGTGCCACTCTCTCTCTCTCTCTCTCTCTGTCTTACTCACTCTCACTCTCTCTCTCTCTCTCTCTCTCTCTCTCTCTCTCTGTCTCTGTCTTACTCACTCTCTCTCTCTCTGTCTCTGTCTTACTCACTCTCACTCTCTCTCTCTCTCTCTCTGTCTCTGTCTTACTCACTCTCACTCTCTCTCTCTGTCTTACTCTCTCTCTCTCTCTCTTACTCTCTCACTCTGTCTGTCTCTCTCTCTCTGTCTCTGTCTTACTCACTCTCACTCTCTCTCTCTGTCTCTGTCTTACTCTGTCTCTGTCTTACTCTCTCTCTCTCTCTCTGTCTTACTCACTCTCACTCTCTCTCTCTCTCTCTCTCTCTCTCTCTCTCTCTCTCTCTCTCTCTCTCTCTCTCTCTCTCTCTCTTACCCTCCCTCTAAGCCAAACTATCATAAAACGTGTCAATTGAGAATTTAAACAGTTCTCTTTTTCTCTTACCTTCGTTTCAACTAAATTAAAAAAAAAAATTGGCTCTTGAATCAATATGAGTTGTTCTGTCTCTATCTTTCTCTTCCGTTTGTCTGCCTGCCTGCCTGTCTCTCTGCCTATCTGTTCGTCTGTCTGTCTATCTTTCTCTTTTTTTCTGTATATAAAGTGCGGAATTGAATAAACTGCAGGATTGTGCAAAACGTGCTTGATTCCGTGTTGTTTCTAATTCCTTTCTCTTCCCGTATTCGTTTCTTAATCACTCTCTTTCTCTCTCTCTCTCACGTGCACACACACACACACACACATTTTCTCTCTATTTTATCGACCCCTTATTGCAAATATTTTGTAAACCGTTTTTTTTTTCTTTCGCTAATTTATACCCTTTATCTTCATCTTCCTCTTTACTTCGCAAATTAATGTTTCTCTCTCTTCCGTTCTCTCACTGTTGCATTGTGTCTTTATCTCTTCTCTCTCTCTCTCCCTCTCTTTGTCTCTTACTCTATTGTCTATAAAAAAAGAAAAGTTTATCTCAAAGATGGCCTTCACTGAAGCTGGCTTTCTTTTCTAGTCTCTCTCCCTATATAACCCTGACTTTCTCTTGCTATCCTCTATAAATACAGCACGGCTTATCCGGAAGATCTTGTATACTTTTATCTCAATCAGAGCTTCCTCTATTTGTCAATCTCTCTCTCTCTCTCTCTCTGGCTTCTATAAGTCAAGCACGGCTAATCTCAAAGGGTGATGTTTACCATGCTTGACAATCTGTTGGTGCAACGATCTCTCTGTCTGTCTGTCTGTCTGTCTGTTCTTTGTGATCGTACAAGCATAGATCTAAACTGATTTTAGTCGATGATCTCTTTAACGAAGGTGGTTTTTTAAAATCTTAACTTAAAACTGGTGAAAGAAGCTGTTCTGAACGTAATATCACTCTCTCCAAAATTGTAAACTTTCCTTGATTTAATTAAAAATTTGCAAAAGATGTGTGAACCGAAGTTTCTTTTTCATACAATAGTAGTTTTAATAGTACATCTCAGCCTCCTCTCCATGATGAATCAGAATCATCATTAGTCTGTGAGCTGAAGCAGAGAGAATCAAAGGCAGACAACTCTAGAGGTTCTGGAAACCGCAACGTTACAGCGAGTTACTTCCCAACTGCCAAGAGAAACTTTTCCAAACATCATAATTATGATAGATCTACACAGTTAGGCGACTCAGTAGCAGAGAGTTGCAAGCTGTGGGTTGATGCACTTTACACAGGCCAAGACGACATCTCAAAGGTCTCTCAAGACATGGCTTCACTTTTCCTTGAAGACAGATTGAACTTGTTTGTACAAGGGCATACTGACATATCCTGAAACGAGTCAAATTAAGGCAGCGTTTTAAACTTCAGCTTCATACAAAGTGCAAAGAAAACAGCCATAAATCATTAGGTAAATTCAGATATATTTAAATACATGATAGATTTTACTTGTTGATACAGAAAATCGGTAAAACAATTACTAATGATTCTACGGGTATTAAACAGATATACAAGTGGGTGAATTTGGGACTCCATATTTTTAGTTCAACCCCACAAGATTGCGCCTGTAAAATATGAATAAATTGTCTAAGATCACCTACTTGTGATCGGGCTGTATCAAGAAATCAAACAAACTGCTAGTGTCAGCCTTTCCTATCAGAATCACCATATTTAGGTGAAGTGCAACCTGGGTTTATCTAACAGCAATACTCATGAGAAGCTCAAACTGACCTTTTCTCTCCTATTGTCTGTAACTATTGATCCATTTCCAGAGGGTACTAGGCTCTAGTAATTAAGCACTCTTCAAAGAATAACTTAATGACTGAGCTAAAAAAATTGATGATAAAAAAAGGAATACATCGAAAGTAGAACAAAAACAGCAAATCACTCAATGGGATTTGCAATGATGAACAAATTTGTGTAAAAATGTGAAAGTAAACGTACGTTTGACCAAGAATCACACATGACGATCTGATACTCTGATAATCAAATGACAATGACAGAGGCACACTCAAAGAATAGCAGATGAAACTGATTGTGACATAAAGCACGTTTCTTTAATAGGCATCATAGAATACAAAATGCCATCAATAATGCTTATGTAAAACCTAATGAAAGAATCATACTCTACCTGGCAAAGCTTGGCAAGGCCCTTTTGAGCGCCACTCAGGCAGGTAGGGGTAACTAGGTGGAAACCAAGATCAAACTCTTGCTGCAGTGGGGATTGAACCTGATGTGTACCATTCAAGTGCAGTCAGTGGGGCTGAAAGAAAAGAGGAAGGAGATAGTAAAAGGTACAGGTCGGTGGTGATAGGTGAAAAGAAACGGGGAGAAAAGACAGAGAAAGAGAGAGAAAGATAGTTAGATAGAGAGAAAGAGAGAGATAGAGAGATAGATAGATAGATAGATAGATAGATATAGAGAGATAGATTGATAGATAGATAGATAGAGAGAGAAAGAGAGAGAGACAGAGAGAGACAAAGAGAAAGAGAGAGAAAGAGAGAAAGAGAGAGAGAGACATAGACAGAGAGAGAGAGAGAGAGAGAGAGAGAGAGAGAGAGAGAGAGAGAGAGA
Organism: Elysia crispata; assembly: GCA_033675545.1. Taxonomy (NCBI): domain Eukaryota; kingdom Metazoa; phylum Mollusca; class Gastropoda; family Plakobranchidae; genus Elysia; species Elysia crispata. The sequence goes on from JAWDGP010001844.1 coordinate 4,751, forward strand.
GAGAAACAGATAGACAGACAGACAGACGGAGACATAAATTCGTTTTGAGTATTGCTTTCTATCAAGTAAAAAGATAAAAACAAAAACACCTAAAAGGTTAATATTGTAAACAAATACCGGAGCCGCTTCAAACGTCCTCTGTTCACTCGAAGCAAATAGAAATACGTACGGAAGATAAAGGAAGAGACTTGATCATATAAAAGAAGGCAGAGGCCAGGAGTGGGGGGGGGGGGGGGGGGGGGGAAAAAAAATGGCAAAATTATTATTATAAAGGAAAAGTGAAAATGAAACAAGGAGCGAAAGACTTTGAAAATGGAGAATTAAGAACCAATGAAAGAAAAAAGAGGTTGGAGGACACAAAAAAGGTGTCTATTTAGATATATGGAGAGGTTGGAGATAGACAGGGACACAAAAAATGTGTCTATTTAGATATATGGAGAGGTTGGAGATAGACAGGGACACAAAAAATGTGTCTATTTAGATATATGGAGAGTAAAAGAAGAAGAGCTGAAAAGAAGTTAATAGATTGACAAAAATATAGAGTGATATAGAGGGTAGAAAAAGAAAGAGAGATACAAAGAGAGAGAGAAAGAGAGAGAGAGAGAGAGAGAGAGAGAGAGAGAGAGAGAGAGAGAGAGAGAGAGAGAGAGAGAGAGAGAGAGAGAGAGAGAGAGAGAGAGAGAGAGAGAGAGAGAGAGAGAGAGAGAGAGAGAGAGAGAGAGAGAGAGAGAGAGAGAGAGAGAGAGAGAGAGAGAGAGAGAGAGAGATGGTGAGAGCAACTAAGAGGCAAAAGAAAGCGCGCTGAGGTTTCGCAAAAAAGAAAAAAAAAAAAAAAGGGGGGGGGGGGGGGGGGGGAATTAGGGAAGAAAAGCACTATGAAAACGGAAAAATTTTTGGTATATTCGTACTTTTGGGCTCAACTTTCTTGAGGCCTAAAAATTAAAATAAATTTTAAACGCTGAACATGTTGTATTGTATGGCTATTGTGGCCAGCGCGCTGAATATCAGGTATTATTTGTAACAAATAAAACATTTTTCGAGATACAAGCATTTATTAACGGTGCACTATTTCACTGTTTGTCCCAGCTTTGTCTACCTACGGCCTTGTGCTGTTGCATGTTAATCTGCCGGACTGCTCCAGTTACTCTTGATCCAGGCGGTCTCTCTCCACTACAGTCACAGCGCATGCGCACAATTCCGGAACCAGGGGCACTACAGGGGTTTTCATTTGGTAAAAGTAATTTCATTTATCGTTACGTACTTTACTAACTACATACTCGCTCAATTATAGTTACGTACTTTACTAACTACATACTCGCTCAATTATAGTTACGTACTTTACTAACTACATACTCGCTCAATTATAGTTACGTACTTTACTAACTACATACTCGCTCAATTATCGTTACGTACTTTACTAACTACATACTATATCTCGCTCAATTATCGTTACGTACTTTACTAACTACATACTCGCTCAATTATAGTTACGTACTTTACTAACTACATACTCGCTCAATTATAGTTACGTACTTTACTAACTACATACTCGCTCAATTATAGTTACGTACTTTACTAACTACATACTATATCTCGCTCAATTATCGTTACGTACTTTACTAACTACATACTCGCTCAATTATTGTTACGTACTTTACTAACTACATACTCGCTCAATTATAGTTACGTACTTTACTAACTACATACTCGCTCAATTATCGTTACGTACTTTACTAACTACATACTATATCTCGCTCAATTATCGTTACGTACTTTACTAACTACATACTCGCTCAATTATTGTTACGTACTTTACTAACTACATACTCGCTCAATTATAGTTACGTACTTTACTAACTACATACTCGCTCAATTATTGTTACGTACTTTACTAACTACATACTCGCTCCAATGTATTATTACAGTACTTTTTACTAACTACATACTCGCTCAATTATTGTTACGTACTTTACTAACTACATACTCGCTCAATTATTGTTACGTACTTTACTAACTACATACTCGCTCAATTATAGTTACGTACTTTACTAACTACATACTCGCTCAATTATTGTTACGTACTTTACTAACTACATACTCGCTCAATTATTGTTACGTACTTTACTAACTACATACTCGCTCAATTATAGTTACGTACTTTACTAACTACATACTCGCTCAATTATAGTTACGTACTTTACTAACTACATACTCGCTCAATTATTGTTACGTACTTTACTAACTACATACTCGCTCAATTATAGTTACGTACTTTACTAACTACATACTCGCTCAATTATCGTTACGTACTTTACTAACTACATACTATATCTCGCTCAATTATCGTTACGTACTTTACTAACTACATACTCGCTCAATTATTGTTACGTACTTTACTAACTACATACTCGCTCAATTATCGTTACGTACTTTACTAACTACATACTATATCTCGCTCAATTATCGTTACGTACTTTACTAACTACATACTCGCTCAATTATAGTTACGTACTTTACTAACTACATACTCGCTCAAATTAGTTGCTTACGTACTTTACTAACTACATACTCACGCTCAATTATCGTTACGTACTTTACTAACTACATACTATATCTCGCTCAATTATCGTTACGTACTTTACTAACTACATATGTTCTCGCTCAATTATAGTTACGTACTTTACTAAACTACATACTCGCTCAATTTCGATAAGTTGTACGTACTTTACTAACTACATACTCGTTCTCAATTATTGTTACGTACTTTACTAACTACATACTCGCTCAATTATCGTTACGTACTTTACTAACTACATCTCGCTCAATTATCGTTACGTACTTTACTAACTACATACTCGCTCAATTATAGTTACGTACTTTACTAACTACATACTCGCTCAATTATTGTTACGTACTTTACTAACTACATACTTTCCAGCTCAGAATTATAAGTTACATTGCTACTTTACTAACTACATACTCGCTCAATTATAGTTACGTACTTTACTAACTACATACACGCTCAATTATCGTTACGTACTTTACTAACTACATACTCGCTCAATTATCGTTACGTACTTTACTAACTACATACTCGCTCAATTATAGTTACGTACTTTACTAACTACATCTCGCTCAATTATCGTTACGTACTTTACTAACAACATACTCGCTCAATTATCGTTACGTACTTTACTAACTACATACTATATCTCGCTCAATTATAGTTACGTACTTTACTAACTACATACTCGCGACGACTTTCGCTACCACAAATGCATTATCTAGACAAAAGAAATCTCAAAGATAAAGAATAGTTCTCTACAGAGGTTGCGATGACATCTACAAATTTAGCAAATGTTGAAAACACTATCAAGTTAGAGGACATGACAACCAGACATTCAAGGAAATAGTGATGGATAGAGAGATAGAAGACTAGATAGATATAAGATAGATGTATAGACATATACAATGATAGATAGAAAGATGGCAAAAGAGAGAGAGATGATATATAAGAGAGAGAGGGGCAGAGAGAGATAGAGAAAGAGAAAGAGAAAGAGAGAGAGAGAGAGAGAGAGAGAGAGAGAGAGAGAGAAAGAGAAAGAGAGAGAGAGAGAGGGAGAGAGAGAGAGAGAGAGAGAGAGAGAGAGAGAGAGAGAGAGAGAGAGAGAGAGAGAGAGAGAGAGAGAGAGAGAGAGAGAGAGAGAGAGAGAGAGAGAGAGAGAGAGAGAGAGAGAGAGAGAGAGAGAAAGTCGAAAGACCAAGTTCAAAAAGAATTTATAGTACTTATCTTTTGCATTTCTACTACCGGTAGTGTGTTATCGTCTCTTTTCGCACATTAAGTTATAATTAAAAAAAAAATAACACGGGTGAAAAAAGTTAAAGAGGGATCCTAGATATAATAATAATTTTCTGTACATATTTTTCTTCTTAATAGACTCGTTTTCAGCTCTTTCCGCAGACCCATTGTAGACTTCTAGATTCAAGTCTTATTTTGTACAACTTATTTAACATGTAAGCAAGTTTCTCTTTACCTTTTGAAACGTGCGTTCGGCCCGAAAAAAAAAAGTTTTGGCTTAATTCTTGATCTTCTGCTGTCTCCACGTTTTCACGTTATCCGAACCGCCTCTTAACATTCAGAGAATCTTCCCAATCTAGATAAAGAGTACAGTTTAGAGTACCGGAGTACACAGTTAACCAATTGCACTAAGTAATTTTACATCTTTTTGCCAGCCTATCTATATTTTCATCACTTGGATGATTTTTATCTGTTTCTCTATCAATCTGCTATGTATATAAATATAAACTTACAGACGAAAGGAAATTAATGGAAATAGATGAGGAGGAGGAGTTGGAGGAGTAAGTATAGGAAGGGCTGGAAGAGTCCTACGGAGGAGATAAAGAGGAAGATAAGAAAAAAGAGAGGGAGAGAGTAGGAAAGGAAGAAGAAAGCGTTGTGGAAAAAGAGGAGGATTAGAAAGATCTACTCAAACATGTACAAGAGGAGGATTAGAAAGATCTACTCAAACATGTACAAGAGGAGGATTAGAAAGATCTACTCAAACATGTACAAGAGGAGGATTAGAAAGATCTACTCAAACATGTACAAGAGGAGGATTAGAAAGATCTACTCAAACATGTACAAGAGGAGGATTAGAAAGATCTACTCAAACATGTACAAGAGGAGGATTAGAAAGATCTACTCAAACATGTACAAGAGGAGGATTAGAAAGATCTACTCAAACATGTACAAGAGGAGGATTAGAAAGATCTACTCAAACATGTACAAGAGGAGGATTAGAAAGATCTACTCAAACATGTACAAGATGAGGGTTAAGAAGGGAAAATTAAGAGTAGAATCTGGAAGGGGCTTTCAAAAACTTACAAAAAATATGATATTAAATCTCATTTTCCAAAAACAAATTTTGGTCTCGATGAAAAGAAATATACTAAAATAGTTGACGACAAAAAATTTTACGACTATCCTAAAACCAATATGTTCAAACTTGCCACCATTATGTCAGAAGCACTGAGACAAACCAAAACAAGAGGGGGTTGGGGTGAAAGCGACTGAGCTGAGTGAGTAGAGCCTCTGCCCTGGTATCTCCAGGAACTTTACTTGGCAGTTCGAGTCGAGCCCACACCGTCAGTAGAGAAGTCCAGGGCCTCATCTTTCTCTGTTCAACCGAAACTGTCGAGGGCTTGGAGTTGTTCAGTCAAATATGTTTGATATCAAAGCGTTGTGAACGAGCTGTAGCAAACAACAACCCAAAAAAATCCCCACACACACAAAAGAAAACTAAACAAAGGAGGAAGAGGTAGGAAGGGGTAGGAAGGGGTAGCGGCAATGGATACGGAGGAGTAAGATGAAGAGTAGTGGGGAGGTAGGAGTAGAAGGTAGAAATAGAAGCAGGAGTAGGAGGCAGGCCTACGTCTGGGTTCAGCTTTGAACTTGCGAGGTCTCGCAAGAAGGGGTGAGCAGAAAAAAAGGAGAAAATGGTTTGAAAAGAAAAGAATAAAAGTCTGCTTGATAAGAAATGTGTTATCTCCCATCCAATTTATGGCAGTATTGGCTCCTTTAATCAATTTGTCACGTCTGCCACAACATGTTCCTCACAAATGACGTGGCATGTTGTCAATGTGCGTGTACTTCGTGTGTCAAAAAAAAAAATCTACTACGTGTCTGGCCTATGCGTGACCTTGTGACGTTCTACGTCATATTTATTGCCACGCAGTGCCGGTAAAAGAGAGGAAACAAAACTGGTACGGGTAATTTTGAAATGTGTCACGTGATGACAACATGGTCACCTGGTTCCAATGGTTGTAAAAATGAACTAAATGATCATTAAGATATTATGAATGGAGAAAAATATTTTTTTTTTAAAAGGATCGAAATATCAACTCCTCTTTCATCTCATTCCTCCTTCTCCAACTCCAACACACTTCCGAACAAACTCTCTCTCCTCCTCTTCTCGATCTGCCTAATTAGCTGAACGCGATTTTTAATCGCTCCCTTTTTCTATACGACATTTGTAAAATCTAGATAGGATGAACGGTCGAAACATGAACCAATCAAGGTTGTAGTTTTAGGTTTCAAAGTAATGGCAGCGCGGTTTCTTCATACTTGAGACAAAAGTTTCTACATTTTACAATAACTATTGTTAGGCCTTCCTGCAGCCAGCAAGAGCTTTATTATCTGACTACCGAGACTGAACTACTCACAGCGAAAATTGAGAGACCCTCTCTCGAACACGACCTTTGAAACCTTAACAGTAATGTGTAACAGAGGGAGACATCATTGTCTCGTCTAATTAGATTTGGACGGTAGGAATGTTTTTAAACTCCAACAGTTTTAAGGAAATTGCAGTACGTTTCTTTATAACAGGAAAACTTGGTATGTTTGCCAATTCCTTTTATACTGTTTGGACGCTCTGTTCGTGGCTAGGTGAGCTACCAAGAATATCCCAGCTTTGCTGGATCTAGGGAAGGTTCTGATATGGTGGATCATGAGTGATTTGGTCAATCTCAGATAACAAAACAACAGGTGTGGATAAAGCAGTGTATATGGTCGAAAATTTCGCTCTGTCTTCAGCAATTGATAGCTTTTCGGTAATGTTGTGTGAATTTTTTATTCATTTGCAGGCTTTTATAAATTAAGCATAATATCTGGATTTTTGGTCTAGATGGCATGAGAAAGGGTCAGACGGATAGAGAGACAAAAAGAAGAAAGGGTGAGAAAAAGAGATTGATGGAAAGAAAGAGAGAGAGACACAGAGACAGAGAGAGAGCGAGAGAGAGAGAGAGAGAGAGAGAGAGAGAGAGAGAGAGAGAGAGAGAGAGAGAGAGAACAGACTAACCAGGAAAAGAGGAGATACAAATGAAAGTAATAAAACAGTAAATGAAACCGAAATGGTCTCGGGGTAGAAAGCAGAAAAACGAAATAAAACAAAAAAACAAACAAATAAATAATGAAAAAAAAAAAGAATAACAAGTGTTATCGTTGGAGCAATCCAATTCTTTCACAATAATTACAGATCTAGAAGCCTTAAAAGTCATTCAAATAAATTACGTTATTATGAAGATGAAGATGTCAGAGTAATTTATGCCCATATCTTTTGCATGTTTTTTAAGAGATAGCTGGAACACCATGACACCTGTCTAGTTTATTGCAGCCAAACGCAACAATATATCACAGGTGATAATTAAAATGGTAATAGAAATCAAGCACCTGTTATAGAAAGTCAAGTATAATGATGCTGAATATTTTGATAGTAATAGATTCAGATACGTTCTTTACGTGGTGGTCTCTCGTGCCAGTAGTTCATGTAGCTACATTCAACATTTATTCACTTTATACTAAGGAAGAAAACTCCACGCTATCACTAGTTCACAAACATTTGTAACGAATGACAAGATTTGTGTGATTCGGAAGTTCGTTTGAAATTAAGAGTGTCATAACGAAAGATTTACTCTGTATTTTGTCAGCATCCAAAACCACCCCATAATTTTACCTGTACATGCTTCTAAAGCTGTTCTTTTAAATCACGTACTTCAGGCTAATAGTGGAAAGAGAAATAAGAAAAAGCTGTTACTTTTATTTCATTCTCAAATTATTTTATTCTAACATAGTCTTTTTAGTGATGGGTGGAATCTAATCCTCTTGACCACAATAATGAAGGCTTATTGCGTAAAGATCATTGGAAATAGCTGTTACTTTTATTCCATTCTCAAATTATTTTGCACTAACTTAGGCTTTCTAGTGATGGGGTGGGATGTAATCTAAATAATACTTTTCACTTTTCTTGACTTGCTGTAAGCCTAATACACACTATCAGGTTAGACATTGATCTTCGTCTTGCCTCTTGGTGTAAACAATCTCATGATCTTGAAACTACTTTCAACAACCGTCGTACTGAACAGAGAGTAAATAAAGGCAGGGCAGGTCTCTATCCATTTCACCGGAGCAATGTGTGAAACTGTATTAACTTCGCTCTCCATCGTTTGTCCTAAGAGCATCGCAGAGTGGAAACAAGATTGAGGTCAGGTTGAGGTCAGATTGAGGTCAGGTCCCGAGTTGACGCCTGAAAGCCAGGAGTCAAAACTGCGGGGTTTCCTGTGCGAGCTAAGGAGAAGTAACCGGCTCATATTCCATAATAAGTTCCACTGGAACACTATTAAAACGAAATTTTCCTGACTGCAGTACTCATATTCCATAATAAGTTCCACTGGAACACTATTAAAACGAAATTTTCCTGACTGCAGTACTCATATTCCATAATAAGTTCACATGAACACTATTAAAGCAGAAAATTTTCCTGACTGGAAACTCCACTGGAACACTATTAAAACGAAATTTTCCTGACTGCAGTACTCATATTCCATAATAAATTCCACTGGAACACTATTAAAACGAAATTTTCCTGACTGCAGTACTCATATTCCATAATAAATTCCACTGGAACACTATTAAAACGAAATTTTCCTGACTGCAGTACTCATATTCCATAATAAATTCCACTGGAACACTATTAAAATGAAATTTACCTGACTGCAGTACTCATATTCCATAATAAATTCCACTGGAACACTATTAAAACGAAATTTTCCTGACTGCAGTACTCATATTCCATAATAAATTCCACTGGAACACTATTAAAACGAAATTTTCCTGACTGCAGTACTCATATTCCATAATAAATTCCACTGGAACACTATTAAAACGAAATTTTCCTGACTGCAGTACTCATATTCCATAATAAATTCCACTGGAACACTATTAAAATGAAATTTACCTGACTGCAGTACTCATATTCCATAATAAATTCCACTGGAACACTATTAAAACGAAATTTTCCTGACTGCAGTACTCATATTCCATAATAAATTCCACTGGAACACTATTAAAACGAAATTTTCCTGACTGCAGTACTCATATTCCATAATAAATTCCACTGGAACACTATTAAAACGAAATTTTCCTGACTGCAGTACTCATATTCCATAATAAATTCCACTGGAACACTATTAAAACGAAATTTTCCTGACTGCAGGACTCATATTCCATAATAAATTCCACTGGAACACTATTAAAACGAAATTTTCCTGACTGCAGTACTCATATTCCATAATAAATTCCACTGGAACACTATTAAAACGAAATTTTCCTGACTGCAGGACTCATATTCCATAATAAATTCGACTGGAACACTATTAAAACGAAATTTTCCTGACTGCAGTACTCATATTCCATAATAAATTCGACTGGAACACTATTAAAACGAAATTTTCCTGACTGCAGTACTCATATTCCATAATAAATTCGACTGGAACACTATTAAAACGAAATTTACCTGACTGCAAGACTCATATTCCATAATAAGTTCCAGTGGAACACTATTAAAACGAAATTTTCCTGACTGCAGTACTCATATTCCATAATAAATTCCACTGGAACACTATTAAAACGAAATTTTCCTGACTGCAGTACTCATATTCCATAATAAATTCCACTGGAACACTATTAAAACGAAATTTTCCTGACTGCAGTACTCATATTCCATAATAAATTCCACTGAAACACTATTAAAACGAAATTTACCTGACTGCAAGACTCATATTCTATAATAAGTTCCAGTGGAACACTATTAAAACGAAATTTACCTGACTGCAGGACTCATATTCCATAATAAGTTCCACTGGAACACTATTAAAAACGAAATTTTCCTGACTGCAGGACTCATATTCCATAATAAGTTCCACTGGAACACTATTAAAACGAAATTTTCCTGACTGCAGGACTCATATTCCATAAAAAGTTCCACTGGAACACTGATAAAACGAAATTTTCCTGCCTGCAAGACTCATATTCAATAAAAAAATTCACTTGAACGCTGATGAAACGAAATTTTCTGGATTGCAGAAATCCATATTTGTTCAGCCAGAGTATATTTTAGCAGCAAAATATTATTTGGGTACTCAATAACATTTTGATGTAGTCATTTATTTTGATTCTAATGTTTTTGATCTAACAGTTTATCTGTACATTGGACATATATCTTTCTTTTTCCACCTCAATGCACCTCTTGAATTTAAAAAGTTAAGATTGGTTTTGGACTTGTGAGTCTTTGCCTTTTCCATTCTTCAACGGAGCAATCTGAGAGATTTGTAACAATTGTGATTTACTGCAAAAATTGTCGAAAGAGACAATGACAAAATTATAAATTGTCATTTTTTTTAAATATAATATTTTTTGTTAATGCGTTATTCCTCCACAATTCACTCTAGTGTTTGAAAAATAAGTTACAAGCCAGGAAAGATATTTGCTTCAATAACCAAGTCTGGATTTTGTTTAAACTCCGAATAAGCCTCTATAACCACGAAAAAAAAAGACTAGGAGCAAAAATTATATTTCTAGAAATCGAATCTCATGATTTGAAGAACGTTAAAAATTTATTGCCTGCTTAGCCATAACCATATTGAATTTTAACTGGACATTTTCCGTTGCCAGTACAACTACATTTTACTATTCCCAAAATGATATCAGTTTTTGCGCAAATGCCTCATTGTGACTCTAACCCTGCGGTATCTGTGTAGATCTGAAGACATGCAACAGCGGCGTGGGTCTGCGTCATCACAACCCTAGTAACTATGAGAGCGGATATCAAAATCTATTAGCAAGTAAAACGCAAATCAAAAGCGGTGGAATCTCCACTTTATTGAATTCAGCATGAATATGATATCAGTTCTGATATTGAAATACAACAATGCTGCCCCGTTTTTAAGATGTAGGAGTGTTTAATTTTTGAATTAACTCGTTAGGAAAAAAAAAAGATAAGACCGATAGTTTTCATTGCGAAAGCTTGTGATTTGTGGCCATAAAAGTTTTGTTTTGAAAGTTTAAAAAGTACTTCATATTGTGACTTAAAAGCACAAAACACTTCGAAATCTTCTAAATCTATATCTCCAAGTCATCCTTTCTTACTAATTCAATTAGGAATCATTGAAGAGTATTGCCTTATGCCAGTTTGAGAATCCCTCCACACACTATGACAAGCATAGCACGGGGAAGCTTGTAAAAACGTCGGTCGCCCAGTTAGCCAGTCTTGAGGAACATTACAGTACCTCGGGATGGGATATCACATGACAGTCCCTCGGGATGGGATATCACATGACAGTCCCTCCGGATGGGATATCACATTACAGTACCTCGGGATGGGATATCACATTACAACAACAGAGTAAATCTGCCGCATTAAGGCGGAGGTGGTGAATAAAGCACGTCATGTTGGAATTCTAACATAATGAGTTTTCGATATCATGGGAGAGTATATTTCCAGCTGTCTTTTTAAAGTGAAGAGGAAATTACACGTCCATAAATATTTCCTTTTATATGCAAACACTATATATTACATTATTCAACACAGGATCAGGTCTTTCATTTGGTTACAACAGCAGCTTTCGCTAATGTTGAGTAGAATAATAATCACAATGACATTATACTGCAATCATGTTGCGCTACTATTCTTCGTCAAAGATTTTACTCCCAGATTTTAGATATATAATATATATATATATCCTTACATTAACTATCCTTCAGGTCAGTGAAACTCTAGATACACAAGTCAACAATACCTCTCCGAAAAGTAAATTCAACACACGCAAGGATTGCAGTATTCTTTGAAGACAGAATTTTTCTCAAAAAGATTAGACACATCACAGGGTTGTAACGGTCCGTAAATGTGAGCTTCAAGATCCATCGAGAAGGAAGACACCATAAGCCAAGGTCTAAGGTCAGAGGTGATAAGGTCAATTCTCAGCTCCGTGGGAGCCATATTAAACAGTAACGTTCTGTTGGTTCTCTTAACGTTCTGTTGGTTCTCTTAACGTTCTGTTGGTTCTCTTAACGTTCTGTTGGTTCTCTTAACGTTCTGTTGGTTCTCTTAACGTTCTGTTGGTTCTCTTAACGATCTGTTGGTTCTCTTAACGATCTGTTGGTTCTCTTAACGATCTGTTGGTTCTCTTAACGTTCTGTTGGTTCTCTTAACGATCTGTTGGTTCTCTTAACGATCTGTTGGTTCTCTTAACGTTCTGTTGGTTCTCTTAACGTTCTGTTGGTTCTCTTAACGTTCTGTTGGTTCTCTTAACGTTCTGTTGGTTCTCTTAACGATCTGTTGGTTCTCTTAACGATCTGTTGGTTCTCTTAACGATCTGTTGGTTCTCTTAACGTTCTGTTGGTTCTCTTAACGATCTGTTGGTTCTCTTAACGATCTGTTGGTTCTCTTAACGTTCTGTTGGTTCTCTGAACGTTCTTTTGGTTCTCTTAACGTTCTGTTGGTTCTCTTAACGATCTGTTGGTTCTCTTAACGATCTGTTGGTTCTCTTAACGTTCTGTTGGTTCTCTTAACGATCTGTTGGTTCTCTTAACGATCTGTTGGTTCTCTTAACGATCTGTTGGTTCTCTTAACGTTCTGTTGGTTCTCTTAACGATCTGTTGGTTCTCTTAACGATCTGTTGGTTCTCTTAACGTTCTGTTGGTTCTCTTAACGATCTGTTGGTTCTCTTAACGTTCTGTTAGACGGTAACAATTGACAGGAGTGAATCAAGGCCGTTTCTAGACTCGTGTTGTTGGGAATAAGGAAAGAAACAAATCAATTTCTTTGTACTTCTAGAGTACTAATAGAAGTAAAAACTAACTTTGCATCATATAAATCAAACAGATATTTTTTTATATTTTAGTAAGTAAAGAAGAAATGAATTTAGAACTATAGAAAATTGTACTGTAAGTAACAACGTAGCGAAAAGATTCAAAATTGTAATAGAAAGTAAACTACTACCAAAGGGATTGACGGGTAAGATTAAGTGAAGCTAATGCCTCAATTACTTAATGTTATTTAATAGGTACATTGTTTAGAAGTAGACATCACATTTTTTTTTGGGAGGGGGGGGGGGTTATGTTTTGATGTTTTTTTTTTAAACAAAAATGGTGATAAGAGAAGCTAACTTGGTTCGGCAGTGAAGCAAAACAAAAGAGAGGAGGGGCTGTGTGTGTGGGTTAAAATAAATAAAACCGAAATAATTTTAATTAATATTAAACTGATAATCTTGAAACTGCTGTTATAACATCCCTCATACATTCTAAGATTTTTTTCAGACTTATTAAAGTAAACGAACAGTACTTGAAAATATCAATTGAAAAGAAAATTACATTTCTATCATTTGGCAAGTAATACAAACAGTATAAGATACAATTTCAAGTTTCAACAAGTCTTCACATTTTCATTTATTTGCTAAAATAATCCAAAGGCACAGCTTTTCTTTGAAAGTCACTGGTAACGTTGATGGTAAAGTTGAGATCTGTTAGTGATTCTTAAATCCCTCTAAAACCTACCCATTAAAAAAGGGATTTTTAAAATCTTTTAAAAATCAAATTCCGTCTTTTAAACAATTTGTGATCAACAGTTCATCATTCAGAAGCTCGTTTCCTTCTTTTTTTTTTTGAGAAAGAATTGTTCACTGAGGTTGATAAAACATTCACTGATTGCATCAATATTTTAGACCAAACTGCTGCTGCTAATGCTACTCCTGCTGCTACTTCTACCACAACTACTACTACTACTACTATTATTATTACTACTACTATTATTATTACTACTACTACTACTACTACTACTACTACTACTACTACTACTACTACTACTACTACTACTACTACTACTACTACTACTACTACTACTACTACTACTACTACTACTACTACTACTACTACTATTGCCACTGCTAACACTACTATCACGACAACCACAACTACCACTACTGCCACTACTACCACTGCTACTACCACTAATTTCATCACCACCTCTACTACCACCACTACCACCACAACCATCACCACCACTATTATGGATGCTGCTACTACTTCGACTACAATCATTAAAATATCATTACAGTTTTTTAATACTACAGCTTCGAATAAATTCATTTTAAAAAGATAGCAATATGAGAATAATGTTAAAAAAAATTAATAGTAATAATAATGATAATAATAATAATAATAATAATAATATAATAATAATAATGATAATATAATAATAATAATAATAATAATAATAATAATAATAATAATAATAATAATAATAATAATAATAATAATAATAATAATAATAATAATAATAATAATAATAATAATAATAATAATAACATATTTCAATTTTGATCATAACCAATAGAAGTGATTCTGAAATCCCCCTAAAAACTATGCATTGAAAATAGGGATTTTTTTTTTTTTTACAAATTCGTTATTTTTTTTTAACTTTTTGTGACCAAATTTCATTATTCAGAAACTCGGTCCCTTCTGTTTTAAAAACTCTATTTACTGAGGTTAAAAGAACAACTAGCAGCACCATTGATTGCATCAATATCTTAGACACAACGAAGTTGGCGTCTTTTTTAGTGTTTTTATTTTTTAAGCCAAATAGAACTCGAAATTTGCAGATGAAATAAAATTGTGTACAAAAACAACTTAAAGTGATTTGGTCTCTATATCACCACTCACTAACCAATCCACTGGATCACAGATAGACCTGGTTCTGGCTATCGTCTGTCACAAGCAAGGTGACACCTCGATCACGTCCAAACTAGTGTTCCTCATAAAGATGTGGGATCAGTTGGAATAATGGAGCCAGTGGAAGGTATTTATGTTGTTGTTTTAAAGTCCGTATGCCACAAAAAGACATCGAAATTATTCACTGTATTATCTTTATTTTGTTTTGGGTGGGGAGTTAGGTGGGTGTGGAAGAACACTGTTTCCGATGTCAAATTGATTTTGTGAAGGAAAAGGATTTTTAAACAAGTTAAGAAGAAAG
>JAWDGP010001845.1:0-15000 GCA_033675545.1 Elysia crispata
ACTGTCATGATGCCACATGTAACAGTGCGAGCAGGGACAACACTGTCATGATGCCACATGTAACAGTGCGAGCAGGGACAACACTGTCATGATGCCACATGTAACTGTGCGAGCAGGGACAACACTGTTATGATGCCACATGTAACAGTGCGAGCAGGGACAACACTGTCATGATGCCACATGTAACAGTGCGAGCAGGGACAACACTGTCATGATGCCACATGTAACAGTGCGAGCAGGGACAACACTGTCATGATGCCACATGTAACTGTGCGAGCAGGGACAACACTGTCATGATGCCACATGTAACAGTGCGAGCAGGGACAACACTGTCATGATGCCACATGTAACAGTGCGAGCAGGGACAACACTGTCATGATGCCACATGTAACAGTGCAAGATTTGTTTCTGGTTCTAACAACAGTTCAAATGGCTTCACGAGATAAGTCTATTCATTGTGAAGATAATTATTTCACGTCAGAAGTCAAAACCTGGATAAATGGAATACCGGTATTCGTGACGTTACATATAATTGTCGTTATTTTTTTTTTAGGTGAAACTGTTTTGGTTGATACCAATGTAACATTTTTTTTCTTGTTAAATTTAATAATTGAGTGGGTTGCTCTATGGTGTAAATAAGTCTTAAATACAAACAATAAACACTGTATTTTCGTTCCGACGTTTAGAAGAAGCTGTGATAATCTTTTTTGTCCATTCTTTCAATAAATTTGAAAGATTCCAGGTATAAATTCTGGATGCTAGCATTCGAAATCTTGTCAAGCTTCGTCCAATCGAGAATGTTTATTTCTTTGATTTTCACGAGAATCGGAAAGAAAGAACAATAACAGCACTAGACGAGATAGTAATTGCGAATTGTTTGACCTCGCTGAAGTTTCTCTGAGTCCTAACAATTATTAATGAAGCAAGCTCTGCAAAGCTCTTAACCTTCCATGCCATGTACATTGCAAGAGCAGAGGACTCCGTTAGACTCCTAACAAAATCTACTCGATTTGTCTCCTTGCCCACATAAGTTAAAACTTATAATAGACAAACTGTATATTTTTGTGGGAAGCTCTCTTGTTTGCTTTGTTCATGATAAGCAATCCTGTGTAAAATCGAAACTTTTAACCAAGTTTTTGATTTATTCCAGAATTTTTTTCATGTTCTAGAGATAAAACTTAAGATTGTAATTTTTTTTTTTACTGATACTTACCTTTGTTTCCAATGTTGATAATGACTCGTGTTTGTTTGATTAAACTGGAAATTTCATTCCTTTTTTATCAATCATACATCATATAAGTAATAACCTTATCATTTGTTCACAAAAAGCAGCCCCTAAAGTTTGCTGCCCCAAAGATTGGACAGAAATAAAATATTACTAGCTAGTATCGTTTTAAGTGCTGGCAAACCCAAAATTTTAATTATTATTTTCAGGATTGTTTTAGATGTAGGGAAAGAGGGATTTATCAAAATTAAAAGATTCATGAACTATTGATTTTCTATTTGTCATAATTATTTGTTGGTGATTTTTACCCAAATGTTTTAAGACTGATAATAACGTTTTATAGACTACACATGTTTTTGTTCAACTCTTTTCATATTTGAAGAAAAAATCTTTTTGAAGATGTGTAGCAATAAATTCCTTACTTATTAAAAATCTGAATTTTCCAAAGGTTTTTGTGCGTTTCAGTGAAAAATGATTACCTTTTGCTAATTATTTGCAAATCTTTCTGATGGATCAGTCGGTTATAAACCATTTTCTCAGAGCGATTTTTTGTTTATTTATTATTGATTTGTTTAATCAGGTCAACACAGCATCTCAGAGTTTCCGTGAGCGTCCAACTGGTTCCTGGCAGAAATAATGAGGGTTTTGGTGGTGATAACAGGAGCGGCGATAATGATGACGATTGTAAAGAGGTTGTGTATCGTAGCCGCAATGACTGTTAAAGTGTTGATAAATGTAGACACAAAAATAGTTATAATACTTGTTTTGGGGATGATAATCAAAATGGTGTGTTATGGGCCGCGGTGAGAAAGATTCAGTGATGATTATTATAAAAGTGGAGATTTTGATGCTGATGATGATGATGATGGTGATGATGATGATGATGGCAGAAGTGATGATAACTTTAATGATGTTGACATTTATAGCAGTTTTTAACGCAGTAGTTGCGGAGGTTTGTATTGGTGGTGTTGATAGTGCAGATAAAGATGTCGATTATGCCTTGTCGGTTTTAAAACTTATGATGTTTTATTTGTAATACAATGTTTCAATCTTGCTCTGACACTGGCGATCTATAAGTTGACAGCAGCATCTTAAGGCGACACATCAAAATTATGTTGTGTTTTCATCTTTTTGGAGAATATCCGGACTTCCACAAATCTTTTCTATCTGACTTGGACCAGGTGACGACCAATTTGATGTAAGTAAAAGCGGGTACCTGTTGTCTCCCCTTCAGGACGCATATTGTGACCTAATGAGCGAGCTTTTTAACGCTTGTGTCTAAAAATTTAAAATGTTATTTTGAGAAATTGAATCATCACACCGATTCAATTGGCACTAACAGGACATCGGAGAAAATGAAAACCATAGTTTAATTTAGTTCTGTGTTTATCCTCTTAAGACGAACTTTTTAGATGTTGATTGTCGCTTTAACTAATTTGGCAGGGTTAAGGCAGAATCAGAACATATTTTTAGAGCATTTCGAAGTTGAGACACTCGACTTACAGACACTAGGCTAGAATGCCTAAGGTTGTACCAGGCCTGTTGATCTGAGAAAAGCAACAAAAGATACGAGACAGGCTGGTCTCAATGGTCTGAGGACAAGATGATATTCTATCGTTTTGCGATTTTCTCCCCGCAAGTTCTAGTTTTCTACTTGAGCACTTAGTTTACAGAGGATACCAAACATTAGAAATTGAAACTGAAATTTATTCCGTTGTACTTCTTAAGTGCAACAATAATTCGTTGTTCGTCAATTAAACAAAGAGTTGGCTTTTCATGAACACAATTTTTTGTCGTTTTTTTTTTTTTATTAATTTCATTTGCTTCTTTTCTTTTGTTGAACAAAGATCCTTTTGTGCCACAGCCAAGGTTAAGAGCCATTGGTCATCGATAATAGTGCCTCTTATTCTGGCGAAGAGAAAAGCAATATAAAGGAAATATATCAACATTTGTTTAGATGTCAACAACCAGTCGAATATCAGACTGCTTCATTAAGAATTATTTAAATTAATGTCATCCTTAAGCTTATAACGCATCACATGGAAAGTTAATACAAAGCATTCATTATGAATCGCATCAACAATACATTGAATTAGATTTTTATAGAATAACATATCATATAAAAAAGTATTTCTTCACAAAAGAAAGTAATGATCTTTCACAATAACGTAATTGTCCTTTAATTTATCATTAACAGTACTGGCGCACTGTAAATAATGATAACAAATCAAATCACCTATTATTTATCTTCATATGTTCTACTGTAGTTTAAATAAACACAATGCAACTCACCTATGTTTCCTCGTGACATCAACTAGCGCACTGCAAATAAATACAACGCAACTCACAAAGATTCCTCATAAGACATACTAGCTCACTGTAAATAAGCGCAACAAATAAACTTACTTATAATCCATCCTAAACACCATGCAACTCCCCCTTGATCACTCAACACATGTACAAAATACATGGCCTCCATGCGAGTGTATCTTAGGGTAGAGGCTGAGATCCTCACAGCACCAAGTTACAAGCAAAGTCGAAAGCGAGTTCTGTCCCTTGCATGGGTCTCCGGCTTCAGAGTGATAATGCTCGATACAACCTGAGATGGACAAAATTCACCAATGACAGGTTATTGCTTATTAAATAATCTCGGGTTATTACTTGTTTTGGATATTATTTGTTAACCAATGACAGGTTATTGTTTATTAAATAATCTCGGGTTATTACTTGTTTTGGATATTATTTGTTAACCAATGACAGGTTATTGCTTATTAAATAATCTCGGGTTATTACTTGTTTTGGATATTATTTGTTAACCAATGACAGGTTATTGCTTATTAAATAATCTCGGGTTGTTACTTGTTTTGGATATTATTTGTTAACCAATGACAGGTTATTGCTTATTAAATAATCTCGGGTTATTACTTGTTTTGGATATTATTTGTTAACCAATGACAGGTTATTGTTTATTAAATAATCTCGGGTTATTACTTGTTTTGGATACTATTTGTTAACCAATCACTGATTATTATCTATTATGTAATGTTAGGACGACACGTGTTGATTACTACTTGTTAACCAATGTCAGGCTAATACTTGTTAACCAATGTCAGGCTAATACTTGGTGACCAATGTCGGGCTAATACTTGGTGACCAATGTCAGGCTAATACTTGGTGACCAATGTCGGGCTAATACTTGGTAACCAATGACAGGCTAATACTTGGTAACCAATGACAGGCTAATACTTGGTAACCAATGTCGGGCTAATACTTGGTAACCAATGACAGGCTAATACTTGGTGACCAATGTCGGGCTAATACTTGGTAACCAATGACAGGCGAATACTTGGTGACCAATGTCGGGCTAATACTTGGTAACCAATGTCAGGCTAATACTTGGTGACCAATTTTTATCTTTTCATCTACTCTTCTATCTATCAGATTCTGTATGTGTCTTGCGGTGACGTAGGCCTATATGATTTGATCGTTTTGTTTCAACGACTTCTCGATAAATGCCATTCCTTTGTTTCACGTTCTAGTGAAGTCTTAAGATAGAAGCAAGCTTGATGAGTCAGGTTTGAATGCTTCTAAGTAAATCCTACATTTACTCCTTGTCTATTTGGGTTATCAGACAATTGGTTAGAGGATAACACGCATGTGCTGTCAAAGAAAGATGAACTTTCAAAACATGAAGAAAAGTAGCGATGGAAGAAAGATAGAAAAAGTGAGAGCAAACTCAACAGAAAATGTAATAATGAAAGAGAAGATGCAAGAGAAGTAAGAGGAAGGAAAATGGGTTGAAGAAGAATTTCGTGGGAGGATGGAGAAATGAAATGAAAAAGGAAGGGAAAGAGAATGCGATTTCCTTAAGACAAACTGGTGAGAATTGTCAGAAAATGGTGAAAAAAAATTTCAGGAGTAAAGGCCATGCCAGGTAGAAAATATTTGAGGAAAGAATTAAGAAAGACTGCAAGACCTGAAAAAGATAAATTAGACTCACAAAAGAGGACTGGGGAAAAAGCATCGAATAGAAAGTTCAAAGGTAAACAGCATGTAAATTTACCGAAAACAATTGTGTTGTACTTACTTGGAGCATTACATGTAGCAACTGCCACTAGAGCCAGAGCCAGACACACTGCGAAAGTTGTCTTCATCTTTCAGCTTTTTTTTTATTATCTTCTTATCGGACCGTTTATGGTTGTGAGGATCTTATGACGATCTGGTATCGTCTGGCCAGTTGCGGCTTTCTCTTATAGGCGTCCGTGAAAAAACACCACCGAAGCGTCATTTATTCATGTTAATTTGTATGATAATTTTATTATGATTACACGCATTGGTACGCCCGTATTGTTTACGCTCATGTGTAAGATACATGTATAATCAAACTTTCAAAGATTATTAATCGAGACCCAAGAACCGTACTACGAATGTTGCAGGCCATTTAGGAAAGGGCGTGTTAAAACAAATGACACAACATCCGGGTTCTTCAAAACAGATGAATTCATTTCATCGTTAAAAAAATTAACCTACCTCTTATGAATGCTGTTGTTAATATACATGTGTTTTGCTCGGGTCACTCAAATAGTATTGCTAGTTTGCATTTAACCAACGTAGAGAAGATAACTACGTAATTTGTAGACGTCTTTACAAAATGAATGAGCCTTTGTAAATTAACATATAAATTTGGATATGAATGAAACAAACAGAATTAGTGATAAATCTTTAATACTAAAATCAAGATAGAAATTCATACTAGGCCTAACAACACGAATAATTTACAGCTTCAGCAGGGTCTTCTGAATTCATGATTATGGACTTTAATATGTAAAAAAGGGGCGAGCTTTTGGAGGCTGATTAAACCTGGACTGGTGAAGTACGACAGAGAAGAAAAACAGGGAACAGAACTACGTAGAGTTATTAGTTTATAGCAAATGCTTACCTAGTCTGCTCTAAGCATTTGCTCCTTTATAGCAAACCCTGATGTCAGAATTGCAGTTCCCTGAAGCTCAAAATTGTTACGTAACAAAACAACTTAAACACCATTTTAAAACAGGAGAAAACGGCGCAAACCTTTTTTTCCCTTTTCTTAACATTTTTTGTATCTTTTAAAGATTCTTTTACTACATTTTCATCAAGCAAGGATTTTTTCCTTTTTTTGTACTGATAACCATCACTAAGACGTGCTCTTGTGTTCGGTATAGAGACTTTCGAAAAAAACGTGGATGACGTGCGTTTTGTCGCGGAAAACATCAACTAGGCGCACTTCATGAGATTTTTAGGCGTGAGTATATAACTCAGAATAATCGGGTTTTCAATGAAACCAAAAGCCAGAGAGTAACTATCTAGCGCATATTGAAAGTCCAATAAAATGAAAGTACTTCCGAGTTATCTACGTGGTCAATGTCATTGTTTGAAGATTAGATATATAAATTTCCTCGTCATTTCCTACTAGACTTTTAGAAGATTTATGACTTCATTTGCGAAGAACATAAAGTAATGTCTGTACCCCCAAGTAATCAAAAAAGAAGTACATATATATATTATATATATTATTTATATAATCTACACACACACACAAAAAAAAAAAACACAAGCATGATTGCCCGTTTAAAGGAACAAGTGCGGAAGACAACTAGAGCCCTACAAATACACTGAAGAAAGCAAATTTTACAAAAAAAAAAAAAAAAAAAACAGGTGGGGAAGACTCTTACAATAAAGGAAAGAAAATTTTACTCCCCAAAATTTATATCTCCTCCAGAGCCATACAATTACTTAGAAAAAAGCAAACTTTACATTAATATAATATAATATAATATATATATATATATATATATATATATATATATATATATATATTGATTATCGTACTGCCCGACCTGATGTAGCGACAAAGTTCTCTGCAACACAAGGTAAAAGCGTGCAATTGCTCAGACTTTACAAAAAAGAAAATTTTAAGGCCCTGGATTTTAAAAAAATTATTGGGTTACGCTGGATGCTATAGCTTATTTATATTCTACATCTAGTCGGAATCTGCATAACTTATGCGAGACGAATTAAGATTGGCAACTTAATAAAATGGCTTCAAGGGAATATATTTACCGTTCCTTTTTGACAATAAGTGTATCTGGTCTTAGATATCACAGGCATAGTATAGAAGAACGAACTGCCAGCAAAAGAAGCAGAGGTAATGTTTACATTCTGACCACCGCTCTGGAGGAAAAGGAAACGTTGACATTGTTTTTGATAAAGTACTGACCAATGAAATGATTACAGTACTGCCTCCCTGAGTGGCATGTTTTCTATGGCACGTTTGTCTTTACGCAAGAGCAGGTGAAATTTCACTAAATTTTTAAATTTGATTAATTTATCACTCCATAAAAGTAAAAAAAAAAACCATAATATATATATATATATATATATATATATATATATATATATATATATATTTATGAACAAATTTATTTAAGTTCGTCATTTACTCTGAAAATTGTTAAGTATTGAGAGGAGCCTATTAAGCATTATTCGATTTATCATAAAAAAGTTGGTAAAAAATTGATGATTAATTACAATAAATAAGTATTAAACTTTCAAGAGAATTTGTTAGTTTTAAAAAAAAGTTTAAAAAAAATTGTACCTCGTAGGACACTGATCTCGGCAATTAAAATTCAGTAAACTGTACATTGAGTGCTTTTGGAAAAGATAGCGGAGAAAAAATTCGAAGTTGCCTTTTACTATATATATATATATATATATTTACTTATTTATTTATTTATTTAAAGCTATGTGTTTTGACAAAAATGCCTTAGTTTAAGGTCTATATACAATCAATTCGATTTTTTTAATATTTTATTTAGAAAAAAAATTGTTTGATAAAAACTGGAACTTTTTTAAATTCTTAGGTCTCAGAAGCAGTTACCCTCTCCTCCCCCCCTCCCCTCTCCGGTTTGTTTGGTTTTTTTTTTTTGCTTAGGAAAGTCTTCTTTAATCATACTCACACACACACTTCCTAGTTCGTTTTAGATTGAAATTTTGTAAATTTTGCATTTTGGTGGAGTCTTTATATTTAAATAAATTGTCTTTGCACAGATTTTCAGGGCAATTCAGGGCCGATCGTACATTTTTAAAGCTAGAACGAAGTCATGACAATCTTGGTTATTCCTAAAATATATAAAGCCGTAAAACATTTGACATGGAAACTGCTTTCCTCGATGTCCCCAAAACTCTTTGTTTCGTCAACATAGGCTAACTTACCTTCACCGATAAATTCGCGCGCCATTTTTTTCCATTCTTTATCAACGGAAGTATTTCTCTACCGACTTGAGACTGGTGTAGATCTAGCTTTTAATAACTGCGTGGCTAAGAATTCCCGCAAGGCAGTGCGCTAAACACGAAAAAAAAAAGAGCTTTCTAATCGGCGTTTAAAAGGATTTAAAAAAAAAATAGATTTGGAGAGAACAGAATATTAATTCCATTCCCTTCATTCCAAAAGATTAAATACACCCACGCACCTCAGCCTCAGCAACTTTACACTAGGGTCCCCTTTGTAGAACGAGGTTTTCAGCTTGTAAATCAACAAGCTACTTTTGCCTAATAGAACTGTGTAAGGGTTATAAACTAATAAGTAGATGCATTTCTTAAAAACTTATGCAGATTTTAAATTCTTGTTCGGAGCTTTGGAATCGACATTCATATTTATCATCAGTATTCATATTTCTGCATGAGTTGGGGCGACATGCTCCCTGGATACATGAAGTAATTTAGTTATGTACCAGCTTTTTGCGAGTCAAAAATTTCACGTTTAATAATGTTTTGCTCATATCCGATATAAACTATTTCTACAGCATGTATTAACGTATCCCTAGAATTCACCAAGGTGTAAGGACATAGTTTAACCTTTATTTTCGGCACTAAAATTTCCAAGGCTATATTCGTTTTTGTTTCAGAGTTTAATGAATCCTCTAATTTTTTTTTTTCATAGCTAGGCATATGTACTGCAACAGACGCATATCTTAAAACATTCTGTAGATGTGGAGTAGTTGTACGGAACTATCATGGAATCGGCATCCATATTTGTATCAATTATTCACATCCCTCTCCTAGTGTGGGCGACATGCTCAGCGTTTAGAGGATTTACTGTAATCATCTACCACACAAAAAGACAAAGAACGGTATAAATTTATTCCAAATATGTTTTTTTTTTTCTACTACTGTCAAGGCTTTTTCTCACTGTGGCCATCCTGAATAGTTATTGCTTTATTTTTTTTTTATGTATTTTCGTTCATCTTCTGACTTCCTGAACAACTTCACTATTGTTTCTGTAAAGAAGCAGCTCGTTTGACAACTGTTGTAAACAAGCAGCTGAGATAAGACTTAGTATCTAGCAGCGAAAAATAGCCTTATTGATATTTAAAAAAAACCTGAAGCTTCATGCATAACTGTGTTAACTCCGCGAAGTTGATTTAATTTTTAAATGTCATTTGCAATTCGCTGCATTAATAACAGTATCCATAGTACGAAAGGCAACTTTGGTTATTTTCTACCGTATCACCTCCAAAATACTCAATGTACAGTGATGAAGTTAACTGAATTATGATCAGTGTTCGAAGTGTTAAAAAAGGGAAAAAAGTCTTTAGTTTTTTTTTTATTTAGGCTAAAATGCATTTAAAAAATTCATTATATATTTAATGCAATTAATTCCATCAATTTTATTGCCAAATTTATTATGATGAAGCATATAACATAAAAAATGACCGTTCTGTCTTTTTCAATTTTTAAATCAAAAAGTCGATTAAAAGAAATTATTTCTATTTTGAAAGACATATGCATCATAACAAAAACACACCGTTCTGTACAAAAAAGGAATAGTGATTTGATTGGTCAGAACTTTAAGATCAAATGTCATCGCCGCCTTTTCTTCTGCACTTGCGGCTGCGAATGTTAACATCACTTCTGCTTCTTTTGCACGCTTTTCGTACTTCTATACTCTTTTATGTTCTAATATATCGACCATGTCCACTAATTGTCAACAAGGAACTGGAGAAACACTCAAGTTAAGCCATTTTATTAACTTATTATATTGGCTCCATTTTATATGAGTTTGTGTGTGTGTTATTGATGGATTTAGACTAATCATCTAAAAAATGCTTAACAGTCTCCTTTACAATTTTTCGTATGAGGTTCAATTTTTTTTTTATATTTGATAAATTAATATTAACTTGCCATTCTTAGTTTGTCTTGCAAAGTTACACAACTTGTAAATAGATCTACATTTATTTTAAGCTTTAACGTTAACGATAATATTTTTTAAAATCCGAGTCCTTAATTTTTTTCCCTATAATATTGTCTGAGCAGTGTGACACGTTGTCAGTGTGTATTGGAGAGAACTTTTTCATCACATCAGGTCGAGCACTACATTGTCTGAGCAGTGTGACACGTTGTCAGTGTGTATTGGAGAGAACTTTTTCATCACATCAGATCGAGCACTACATTGTCTGAGCAGTGTGACACGTTGTCAGTGTGTATTGGAGAGAACTTTTTCATCACATCAGATCGAGCACTACATTGTCTGAGCAGTGTGACACGTTGTCAGTGTGTATTGGAGAGAACTTTTTCATCACATCAGATCGAGCACTACATTGTTTGAGCAGTGTGACACGTTGTCAGTGTGTATTGGAGAAAATTTTTTCATCACATCAGATTGAGCATTATATTGTCTGAGCAGTGTGTCACGTTGTCAGTGTGTATTGGAGAGAACTTTTTCATCACATCAGATCGAGCACTACATTGTCTGAGCAGTGTGTCACGTTGTCAGTGTGTATTGGAGAGAACTTTTTCATCACATCAGATCGAGCACTACATTGTCTGAGCAGTGTGACACGTTGTCAGTGTGTATTGGAGAGAACTTTTTCATCACATCAGATCGAGCACTACATTGTCTGAGCAGTGTGACACGTTGTCAGTGTGTATTGTAGAGAACTTTTTCATCACATCAGATCGAGCACTACATTGTCTGAGCAGTGTGTCACGTTGTCAGTGTGTATTGGAGAGAACTTTTTCATCACATCAGATCGAGCACTACATTGTCTGAGCAGTGTGTCACGTTGTCAGTGTGTATTGCAGAGAACTTTTTCATCACATCAGATCGAGCACTACATTGTCTGAGCAGTGTGACACGTTGTCAGTGTGTATTGGAGAGAACTTTTTCATCACATCAGATCGAGCACTACATTGTCTGAGCAGTGTGACACGTTGTCAGTGTGTATTGGAGAGAACTTTTTCATCACATCAGATCGAGCACTACCTTGTCTGAGCAGTGTGACACGTTGTCAGTGTGTATTGGAGAGAACTTTTTCATCACATCAGATCGAGCACTACATTGTCTGAGCAGTGTGTCACGTTGTCAGTGTGTATTGGAGAGAACTTTTTCATCACATCAGATCGAGCACTACATTGTCTGAGCAGTGTGTCACGTTGTCAGTGTGTATTGGAGAGAACTTTTTCATCACATCAGATCGAGCACTACATTGTCTGAGCAGTGTGTCACGTTGTCAGTGTGTATTGGAGAGAACTTTTTCATCACATCAGATCGAGCACTACATTGTCTGAGCAGTGTGACACGTTGTCAGTGTGTATTGGAGAGAACTTTTTCATCACATCAGATCGAGCACTACATTGTCTGAGCAGTGTGACACGTTGTCAGTGTGTATTGGAGAGAACTTTTTCATCACATCAGATCGAGCACTACATTGTCTGAGCAGTGTGTCACGTTGTCAGTGTGTATTGGAGAGAACTTTTTCATCACATCAGATCGAGCACTACATTGTCTGAGCAGTGTGACACGTTGTCAGTGTGTATTGGAGAGAACTTTTTCATCACATCAGATCGAGCACTACATTGTCTGAGCAGTGTGTCACGTTGTCAGTGTGTATTGGAGAGAACTTTTCATCACATCAGATCGAGCACTACATTGTCTGAGCAGTGTGACACGTTGTCAGTGTGTATTGTAGAGAACTTTTTCATCACATCAGATCGAGCACTACATTGTCTGAGCAGTGTGTCACGTTGTCAGTGTGTATTGGAGAGAACTTTTTCATCACATCAGATCGAGCACTACATTGTCTGAGCAGTGTGACAAGTTGTCAGTGTGTATTGGAGAGAACTTTTTCATCACATCAGATCGAGCACTACATTGTCTGAGCAGTGTGTCACGTTGTCAGTGTGTATTGGAGAGAACTTTTTCATCACATCAGATCGAGCACTACATTGTCTGAGCAGTGTGTCACGTTGTCAGTGTGTATTGGAGAGAACTTTTTCATCACATCAGATCGAGCACTACATTGTCTGAGCAGTGTGACACGTTGTCAGTGTGTATTGGAGAGAACTTTTTCATCACATCAGGTCGAGCACTACATTATTTGTATTATGGATCATCAGCACTACTTTATGTTCTTAGTGGAGGCATAATTTAAAAAGAGGGCTTCTTAAAAGATTGCAACCAATTTTAGTTTACTTTCTTGTTTGAGATCTCTCCTTTATTTTAAGAATACCTTCATGACAAAGTGAAAAGAATTACAATGTGTCAATGTTCTGTATATAGCTGTATTATGAGTAGCTCTGGAGGAGATGTATATCTGTTCATTTGTTTGTTAGGAAGTTTGCTTTTCTTCTGTGCAGTTGTATGGCTCTGAAGAATGTAGTCTATTATTTTTGTACAGTTTGCATTTCTTCAAAGTAGTTGTTTTCCCCACCTGTTTATTTGAACGGGAAATCATGCTTGTAATTTATATAACCAGTAATTTGAGATGTCACGAGATTTTGATCGATAGATAAATAAGAATTATCAAAGAAGTATATCATTAACGCTTATCAAAGAACTCTCTAAGGCTTTTTTATAGCGATGACAAAACAATTACAAAAAAAAAAAAAAAAATGCATATTGATTGGAGTCGCACCTTGTTACAGGAAAGATTGTCTTTAGGCCACAAACAATTTTTCTTGTGGAACTTCAGTTCGCTTTTGCTCATTTCTAAAGAGAGATAAATAAGTGTATTATGAACCATCAAAAGTTTTCGATACCGGTACTTTTAAATGTCTAAACAGGATAATGGAGATGGCATTGATACTTATAAGCTAATCTAAGCCCATATTTAAACTGGTAGCATAAGAAACTGGTATGGATCCTTAAACTTACAAGCTAAACTAAGCTCATAATAAAGCTTGTGTCGGTAGAGTAGAGATATCAAAGAGCAAGAAAGATCATGACTGCTATATGACTTCTGCTTTCCTCTTTAGCAGTAAATATTTCAAGGGAAATATTGACAGACAATGCTGAAAACTGTTTCCTGTGCATGTCCTTAGGGCAGCATCCTTGGTGTATGATAAAGATCCAGTGGAGAGGCAGATTGTGTGCTCTCAAACATGCGGAAAATTCTGTTTTCAAAAGTCTTGATTTTAATTAAGTATAAGCGCTCAACTCAGCAGTATCAACGCTGGATCTGCGATGTGGATTTTGAAGACTCTTGACTCTCTCTCTCTCTCTCTCTCTCTCTCTCTCTCTCTCTCTCTCTCTCTCTCTCTCTCTCTCTATGTTCTTCCTTATCCATCTCACTATCTATATATCTATCTAAGCGATTCATACTAAAAAGAGACGCATCATGCACTATGAAAAGTCAAGTAAACATGTACCGGTATACAGAATTCTCAATGATCAAGTTCAAAAGGCACTGCAGTTTAGTTCCCCTCCTAAGTCCCTTTCAAAGGATAGCTGACTTGATCGAAATTTTGTCTGGTTTCACTCTATTCCTTGAGGTAGCCAGGGATATTTAGGCTCATGTGGGAAATTACTTTTTTGAGCTATGAGGGCTTTAAACATAGAGAAAATTGAACCTTCAAGGTTGCCCGCTTTTTATCTTCTTATGAAAAAGCATCCACTTCCTACCATTTGTGTAAAAGTCTCAAAGCCCAAAAGCAACTTTAATTTTTTTTTTTTTTTTGGTGCTTTTGTAAATATGCCTGCTTTAAACGCGTTTTTCTCAGTTTCTCGTTCTACAACTTAGTCTTAGATTTGAAGCCATATCTCAACCAAATATTAAGATGTTTAAAAAATTGATATTGTTGTATGCGGAAAATTGATTGGGCTCTCAGAAAATATGGAAATCTCACTTTTATCCAAACTAATTAATTTAGCCTAACCAATGCAGGCCACCTCATATTATTTGTCTCTATCTCCAGTATTAGTGGTACTGTTATACCCACGGCTAATTGTTTCGGCTTTGAAAGTATACTGAGATTAAACTAGAACATTTTATTTTTCTTGTGCCGGTACATAAAATCGATACGAACTGATGCGCCTCCTCATCCTCTTCTCTCGACTGAGTTTTATAAAAATCGGAAATCTTTGTATTTATCGCCCAATTGCACATAAATAGGAAGAGTTTGACTGCTTCATCCAATTGTACCATATTTAAGAACGAAGAATATCTTACCTAAAAAGGAAAAATTTGAGAACTTCGCCCAATTGTACCTATGACGGAAAGAGTCGATACCTTAACCCATTGTACCTAAAAAGGAAAAAGTTCTGGACCAGATGATCCCAGAAGCTGCCGACATTACTTTGAAGTCAATCAAGTCCCCTATAGCAAGTAAGGTAACATGTTCGGTTTCTAATTGCAAGCTGATGATGCCCACAAGTTTACTCTCGTCCCTAATTGTCCTCCTCCTCCTCCTCATACTACTACTACTACTACTACTACTACTACTACTACTACTACTACTAC
>JAWDGP010001845.1:20000-27500 GCA_033675545.1 Elysia crispata
TATGCATCTGGCCTCCGCAGCCTCTTCCGCAGGAAGAATGCGCAGTCAGCTCAGAATGATGAACACGATAATGATCACGTAAGCTTAGTTGGTTTAGAGGATTCATACCTCAGGCTAGGTTTGCAACGACCCGGGTTCAAATCTCACACGATCGAAAAATAAATTATGGCCAGAAAGAGCATCAAGAATTAATGTTCGAACTCTAAGATTTAACTGCTGAAATCTATGAGGGAGTTTTCTCCTCTGTCTTGCCACCTGGTGAGTATCTGACTGTTTCATACACACAGTATTTCAGATAATATTTAATCTAGGCATCCAAGCCCTGATATCATTAACCGTAAAATCCTATAGCAGTGGGACGATAAATCTTACGCAAGCCCAGAGTTCGAAAGTATCTCGAAAAAATACTTATACTTTTCCCTTTATCATGGTGGATCTACTAGTTAATCAAGCGAATTGCCATCCATGCAGCCATTTCAAGATTTTGACCATCTCACCTGGCACTTGGCATGTGGATCAGCTGTGTCCAGGGCACGGCAGCAGTGGGTGCACATGAGGTATCTGTTCTGCATACACATACACGGCCGGAGGTCCCTGGGAGGAGTCTGGGACCGACCAAGCTTCTCACAGAACGACTCACATCGACCGTTCCAACACCAGCCCTACAGAACGAGCGACGCGGCCAAAATATCAAAAGTAAATGCATATATACCGTAAGGGGTTTAAAAACATTAAACCACAAAAGCCAAAACGAGGGGGGGAAATCAATGATTTTCTCTTTCTCTTAAGAGTTTAATCTTTCGGTCGAAGTCGATTCCCGCCTGTCTGCGTGAACCTCTCAGTCTGTCTCTCTGTCTGTCTGTCTGTCTGTCTGTCTGTCTGTCTGTCTGTCTCTCTCTCTCTCTCTCTGTGTCTCTGTCTCTCTCTCTCTCTCTCTGTCTCTCTCTGTCTCTCTCTGTCTCTCTCTGTCTCTGTCTCTCTCTCAGACTCTCTATCCCTTTCTTTCTTTCTTTCTTAACCTGTCTTCGACAACCTCTCCCTTGTCTTTTATTCTATCTGCCTCTGAATATCTTTCTTTTTGCCCCCATTCTCTCTGTTTGAGTCTCAGAGTACCTCTCCCTACCCTCCTCTTAGTCTCCTGGCCTCTGTCTGCATCTCTCTTTTTAGTAGAAAAACGTTCAGATTCAGAAGTTGTTTTTTATTATTTTTTTTTTAAGTTTGACGGTTTCAAAGTATATAAATTGTGAAATCTAAATATTTACATCATAATGAGTTTTAGGAAAATCGACCTACATTTGCATGAATAAAATAGATGCTACTATTTTAAAATAATTAAAAAAAAAAAACAAAAAAAAAACTAAAAAGTCACATAAGCTACACGCATGCACTTTCATTTAATGACGGTAGTGCTAAAATGTTTGATTAATGCATTTCTAGAAAAAATTGATAACATCTTTTCAGTGCTTTGATGTAAAAGCTTAGGGATGTATATCTGCATCTAGCGTGCGATAAAACACGCCTCGTCACTGGGCTGGTTTGTTCCTTGAACAAAGCCAGTGAGCGGCGGGGATGGTGGCGTATTTGAGATGTGCATGCTGAGAACGAACTATAGTCTCGATTTTTGCGTGGAAGAGAGCCACGCAATGTAAAACGCCTTGTCTATATCTCGTGCCAGCTCGGACATACTTGCCTGAGTTCGTTGATGATAATCTTCAAAGACTCTCATTTTAGAAAACGTTCAACTACGAAGCGGGCACCGATTTGTTTTACATCAAGAGATTATCATCTATAATTATCGTAAAAGTCAACTTCGATTTCTTTCTCCCCTATCTCCTCCAAAACCAATCAATTTACAGTGATGAAGTTTACTGAATTTTGATCAGCCACGATCAGTGTCCCGCATGAAAAAAAAATTAAGAAAAGCTATGTATTTTGGCTTTACAAAAATTGCATTTAAAACTGTATTATATCTTTATCTCAATGGATTTCATTGATTTTTGCTGACATGTTTGTAAAAATCAAATAATATTTAAAAGACTGCTCTCGGTGTTTTCCTGTTTCCAAATCGAATTAACTTTTTAAAACAAAGTTACTGGGTTTTTTTTTTAATGACAGAAAAAACATCTTATTTACTTAAATGGAATTAATAACCGAAAAAGTTAAAAATTTAATGAAATTTAACTTCCTCCAGCGTAAAAAACAAATTTAAAGCATCATGAAAAATATGCAGTTCTATACAGGAATTCGAAGTGGTTTGATTGGTCAGTATTTTAAGAACATTTACCATCGTCACCTTCTCTTTCGAGGCGGCGGTTTCGAATGTCAACACTACTTCTGCTTCTTTTGCAAGCATTTCGTAATTCTATGCTGCTTTACAATGTAAGGTATCGACCAGATCCACTTACTGTCAACAAAGAACCCTGGAGATATTCAAGTTAGGCCATATTTATAACTTGAAATTCTTAGTTTGTCTTACATGAGTTTTATAGATTGTAACTAAATCTAAATCTATAATAATAATAATAATAATAATAATAATAATAATAATAATAATAATAATAATAATAATAATAATAATAATAATAATAATAATAGTAGTAGTAGTAGTAGTAGTAGTAGTAGTAGTAGTAGTAGTAGTAGTAGTAGTAGTAGTAGTAGTAGTAGTAGTAGTAGTAGTAGTAGTAGTAGTAGTAGTAGTAGTAGTAGTAGTAGTAGTAGTAGTAGTAGTAGTAGTAGTAGTAGTAGTAGTAGTAGTAGTAATAATAATAATAATAATAATAATAATAATAATAATAATAATAATAATAATAATAATAATAATAATCTTGCGTAATCCACGGTAACCCAATAAATTTGTTAAATTATGGGCTTTAAATGTGTGTTTTTTTCTCTGCAATATTGTCTGAGCAGTTGCACGTTTTCACTGTGTGCTGGAGAGCACTTTTTCGCCACATTAGGTCGAGCACCACATTGCATCTGTAATGGGTCATCAGCACCATAATGATATCGATGGAGGTATAACCTGAAAAGAGGACTGCTTTTAATTTTTTTTTTCACCCAAATTTAGCTTATCTTTTTTTTTTTGCTTGAGATCTGTCCTTCATTTAAAGAATGCCTTCATGACAACGTGAGAAGAATTCCAATGTCTTAAGGTTTTATATATTTAAAACAGTACTCTGAATGGTTATGGAGGGGATATAATCATATTATCTGTTATTGTTGTAAAGTTTGGTTTTTTAATGTAGTTGTATGGATTTGGATGAGATATTATTGTAAAAAAAAAATTCTTTATAGTTGTAGTCTTACCTCACATGTTCTTTGTTATAAAGTTTGCTTCTCTTCATAGCAATTGTATGGCTCTGGAGGGTATAAGTCGTTTGTTTTTTCTTTATTTATTTTTTTCGTGAAGTTTTTATTTCTTGAATGTAGCTGCCTTCCCCCCTTGTTCATTTGAACGGGCAATCATGCCTGTACATTATATAATAACGTAACAAGTTTGTTACTGTTACATGGGGGGATGGTGGAACGGGCAATCATGCCTGTACATTATATAATAACTTAACAAGTTTGTTACTGTTACATGGGGGGATGGTGGAACGGGCAATCATGCCTGTACATTATATAATAACGTAACAAGTTTGTTACTGTTACATGGGGGGATGGTGGAACGGGCAATCATGCCTGTACATTATGTAATAACTTAACAAGTTTGTTACTGTTACATGGGGGGATGGTAGAACGGGAAATCATGCCTGTACATTATATAATAACTTAACAAGTTTGTTACTGTTACATGGGGGGATGGTGGAACGGGCAATCATGCCTGTACATTATATAATAACTTAACAAGTTTGTTACTGTTACATGGGGGGATGGTGGAACGGGCAATCATGCCTGTACATTATGTAATAACTTAACAAGTTTGTTACTGTTGCATGGGGGGATGGTGGAACGGGCAAACATGCCTGTACATTATGTAATAACTTAACAAGTTTGTTACTGTTACATGGGGGGATGGTAGAACGGGCAATCATGCCTGTACATTATATAATAACTTAACAAGTTTGTTACTGTTACATGGGGGGATGGTAGAACGGGCAATCATGCCTGTACATTATGTAATAACTTAACAAGTTTGTTACTGTTACATGGGGGGATGGTGGAACGGGCAATCATGCCTGTACATTATGTAATAACTTAACAAGTTTGTTACTGTTACATGGGGGGATGGTGGAACGGGCAATCATGCCTGTACATTATGTAATAACTTAACAAGTTTGTTACTGTTACATGGGGGGATGGTAGAACGGGAAATCATGCCTGTACATTATATAATAACTTAACAAGTTTGTTACTGTTACATGGGGGGATGGTGGAACGGGCAATCATGCCTGTACATTATGTAATAACTTAACAAGTTTGTTACTGTTACATGGGGGGATGGTGGAACGGGCAATGATGCCTGTACATTATGTAATAACTTAACAAGTTTGTTACTGTTACATGGGGGGATGGTGGAACGGGCAATCATGCCTGTACATTATGTAATAACTTAACAAGTTTGTTACTGTTACATGGGGGGATGGTAGAACGGGCAATCATGCCTGTACATTATATAATAACTTAACAAGTTTGTTACTGTTACATAGGGGGATGGTAGAACGGGCAATCATGCCTGTACATTATGTAATAACTTAACAAGTTTGTTACTTTTGCATGGGGGGATGGTGGAACGGGCAATCATGCCTGTACATTATGTAATAACTTAACAAGTTTGTTACTGTTACATGGGGGGATGGTAGAACGGGCAATCATGCCTGTACATTATATAATAACTTAACAAGTTTGTTACTGTTACATGGGGGGATGGTAGAACGGGCAATCATGCCTGTACATTATGTAATAACTTAACAAGTTTGTTACTGTTACATGGGGGGATGGTGGAACGGGCAATCATGCCTGTACATTATGTAATAACTTAACAAGTTTGTTACTGTTACATGGGGGGATGATGGAACGGGCAATCATGCCTGTACATTATATAATAACTTAACAAGTTTGTTACTGTTACATGGGGGGATGGTAGAACGGGAAATCATGCCTGTACATTATATAATAACTTAACAAGTTTGTTACTGTTACATGGGGGGGATGGTGGAACGGGCAATCATGCCTGTACATTATATAATAACTTAACAAGTTTGTTACTGTTACATGGGGGGATGGTGGAACGAAAACATGACAATAACAAATTTACTTCCCAAAATAATACAGATTATCCCTTCTCGCCCTTCGCTCTCTTGCCCCATCAAAAGATTTCATAGATCGGCAAGTACTTAGTTCATTTTTCACAAGTTTGCCTGTAAGAAGGTTCAGGCGTGTAGTGCAGTTACTCGGTGTCTTAAGGTAGGCATGTCCTGTGAATGGGGTTAGAGCTAGAAACTTGTAAACTTGAAATAAGATTACACAGTGTTGCTTTACATACGGTACACGAATCAGCTCGAAGTCGACTGTTTCCCATGTTACGTATATGGGAGTAACCTTGCATGTTAAGTTTTCTCTTAACTTAAAACCCATGATCATGTTATAGTGACCGAATCTTGTTCTTTTAATGAGAGGTTTGATCTTTATCACCACATCTATTTAGGATTAGCAGAGTATTTTAGAGGAAAAAATTGCGATTTAGAAATTCTATTGAGGATGTCCTTTTAATCTTTTTTCTTGCTGTCGTTGTTCGATAAACAATGTTATTTTACACTAGATTAAGGGCTGAAAATTTTAAATTATCTTCGAACTGTGTTTGAAAGATTTTTTAAATAATTCTGGGACAAATCTAAATGCCTCTATGATAGTAGGTACTAGTAATGAGCCTCATGCTGCAAATTCCACTAAATTATGCATTTCCCAAGCGTTTCATAAAAGGCGTTTTAGAAGTTAGTCAAAAAAATGCTTTTTCGTTTGACCAAAAGCATAAAGATACGTGACAGCCAGCTGAAAATTTTTGCCTCGCTTTCTCAAACGCAGAACTAAATTTCAGTTGGACTTTCAAAATGGAACGACGGTACAACCAGAAATCAGGTAACGCAGTATGTATCGAATCGAGACAACTCTGCTGCTTTGAAACAGAAGGATGAAGAGTGGGGAACATCAATAAAGTATGACCGGAGCCATCCTTGCCTTACAACACAAATTCGGTGAGACAATTATCGCATCGCCCTATCTGCTGTGCCATGCTCAAGCTCGGGTGAAAATTTAAGATCATTATTTGTTTTGGAAAAAAAAAGCTATATAAACACATCCGAGCTAAGTAAGAAAAAAATTATTTTGTTTTGCAAAAATCAAAATCTATTTTTAAATCCTATATTAAACATTGATTTGCATGAATGTTTAAATAAGCCCACAGCGTACAGATTGCGTCATTATTCTCTTTTGGCGAGAAATCATAGCCTTGTAATAAAAATTTCAAAGCGTCTTTAAATAGATAAAGGAAATAGAGAATATTGCTGTTTGCCCAAGTTGATTAATATTACTACCTGGTCTCCACAGGGTGTCTTGTTGGGTAGAGCTGGGGCCAGAGGGCAATTCTGGGAGCTATTTCCGGTGCAATACGACTGCTTATAACACGGCTGAAAAGCTCCTGGGGAAAATTTGAAGACGAAGATTGGCGATCGTTTAAAAAATGTCAAACCTCACGTTTCCACTTGAATAAGAGATGTGAAGGAATTTAGATTCACAGGCTCCTGTCGCTCCATCCACCATGTCTGACACAGATTACGGCTTGAATCTCCCCAGATTTGCTTTCTCCTAAGTTGTTTTTTTTTTTTTTTTTGGTTTTGTTTTTTTTAACATGAGTTGCACCTTAATAGTACCTGATATTACATCGTGTAACGACGCAGTTGAATCAATAATGCTTAGAAATTTATTCAGCCAAAACGCTGTATGAGTCCTTTTCCAAGACCTAAAGGCAGAATATGATTTTTTTTTGTTCAGGACAGATGCTGGAGTTCAAGTCAAGGCAAAATCTCATTAATCAGTGAAAAGTTCGTTTATAAGCTTCCACAAGATTAAAGTGAGGCATTAAAACAAAAGTAGAGCATGATTTTACTAATTTAGTATTGCAACTTTAATTTTGTTCCGATATTCCCTTCCGTTCCCATTCATAGCCCCCCAAAAATTGGGTTTTGGTTCATTTAATTTTTAACCAAAATGATTTAAAAAAAATATATATAAGTGGGAAATCCGTAATTCAATATTGAATTTTATGACCAACTCACTATTAGATTTTTTTTTTTGGATAAAACACCATATTTGATAATAATAGTCGTTTAAAATGAAAAGAAATAAAGCTTTCAATATGTTATTGTTAAAGAGAGATTTTCATGAACGCCTTCTGTCCACAGTTTCTATTCAAATGTCACGAGATAATTACCATTTAGTTCTAGGTCCAAATCAAAGATTGAATCGAGATTCTATAATATGAAGACCTATCGTAATTTCAAC